>JAECUM010002030.1:0-156928 GCA_016617855.1 Megalonaias nervosa
TGCCTGCAAATCAGGGTCTATGATGTTTGTTCAACTGATTACTCCTAACAAACTGCACAGACCCAAATCTACCAGCACATTATGTTTGCAGTTGGATTTGACTTACAAGCAAGTAAATACAGTATATTAATCTTTCAAAGTACTTTTGACATCAAGATTTTCAAGATGGCTTCAGTGGCAACCATAATACTGGATGTCAGACCAGTACCATTTTAATTTGGGACCAACTAGACATCATAGTGAAAACCCCATGATAATATAACCATTCATTCAGGATGTAAAGTGATAAGATCTTCAAAATGGCTGTTAAAGAAACCAAATCAGTAACACCATTTTCATTTAGAACCAACTACAGCTTGAACTGAATGTACACATGTAACTTTCATGGCACTCCTCCATGTAGTTTAGAACGAATAACAATAACAAACTAATGGATTGACAAGAATGGAATGCTAGCTGACAGACAATTGGCCAACCCACAGTCTGTGACCAGTATAGCTAAATAGTGTATCAACTAGTTTTAAAAATATCTTAATATAGTCAATAATTAATTAATAATTCACCGGAATTTTATCACTGTACTTATCATGATCTGAATCTTGGTTATAAAATTAAACCATTCAAGATATGGCAAAAATTGAGATCTTTTTGCAAAGATATAAACAAAGTTGCCAAAATCAGAGAACTGAATTACATCAATAGAAGTCAAGGTATCAACTGACGTCCCCAGTTTGTGTAAAATAGAGGACATCATAAAAGAATTAGAAAACCCACAATAAGGCTGGTGTATTTACAATATGAAGGCATATTTTCTTTATTTACCCCTATTTAATCTGTAACAATTACTGGTTTACTTTATTACATTTGAGTTATTGGATAATGATTAAATAAATAAGAATACATTTTCATGGGCAGGCCTTTCAAGCCATTTTACTCAATGTTGTAGGAGTTCAACAGTCTTCTTTTCTTTTGCAATAACTGAATATAACATGAACCAAAATTATAGTGATAAAACCAAGTTTGTTGGGTAATTAACATCATTAATAAGCAAGTAATTATCCAATTATAAATTTGATCACATCAAACAACTGTATTGTTACTGTGTTTGTTGTCAATATCACCTGAAATACACATTGGTTACACAGCATGCTAAACTGAAATATATCAATTCAGAACTTAATTAATTTGTATGATAATTAAATAATTCATCATGTATGTCATTAGGGTCACAACAATATAAGCTAATTATTCTTACTTTTCTGTCACCCTGGTTGTCAATAGCTAGAAAATTATTTGGAATATCTGACAGATTATTTGTACAAGTTTTACAGCACAAGATACATATCAAAAGGACACTCATCGATAAAAGCATGCATGGCTGTTTCTTTTGGACTGAAAGATAATTCTTACTCAAATACAATTAAATTCAAAGCTGGAGTTAAAATTTGCATAACCTGCAGTTTATACACTGATACTCAGTGTTGCTCAGCATATTGTCTGGGCTTGTATTAAATAATTGTGCTTTGATTTATCATCTAGCTGTCACTGAATGTGTACACAAATACCAGACCATTTATTACAAATATTTTGTACAGTGCAAGGACTCCTGTGAAATGGCTGAGTTGTTTTTTCCATTAGTCCCTATTGCTGTGTATACTCACTTATAAGTTGAGTCCAACTGCAAGCTGCACAGACCCAGATCTGCCTTCGCATAACGAGCAGGCAGATCTGGGTCTGTGTAGTTTGTTAGGATTAATCAGTAGAACAAACAACATATACTCTGATCTGCAGGCGCGTTATGCTATGGCAGATGAGGATCTTTGTTGTTTGCAGTTTGACTCGACTTATAAGAGAGTATATAAGGTAATAACTAAGAGTACTGTATTTATTCTTTTTCTCACCAGCGTCTAATGTGTGCCCAACTGTACAAAGCAGATCAAACTGCATAGACTCGGATTTACCACTGCATAATGTACCAACAGATCTGTGTATATGACATTCCCTTGAAAACACTAGAATAAATAGCATAGACCAAGATCTGCCACTGTAGAATGTGCCTATAGATCATTCTCTATGCATTCCTTTAAAATCATGTCAAACAGCACAGATCCAGAAATGCATTTGAAATTGTATCTTCAGACATTCTCTTGGAAACATAAATAGAACAAACAGCACAGACCCAGATCTGCCATTGTATATTGTACCTGCATATAAGTTTCTATGCCATTCCTTTCAAAACATAAGATCTGCCACTGTATATTGTCCTTACAGGTCAGTGTCTATAGCATTCTCTTCAAAACATAAGTAGGACAAATATCATAGATCTAGATCTGCCACTGTATACTGTACCCACATATCAGTGTCTATGCTATGGTCTTGAAAACATAAATACTGTATGTACTTGCTTATAAGATGAGTCCAACTGCAAACTGCATAGACCCTGATCTGCCATCGCATAATGCACTGAAAATTGTACCTGCAAGACAGTGTCTTTGCCATTTTTTGGGATACATAAATAGATCAAACATCACAGAAAAAAAATCTGCTACTGTATACTGTATCAGTGTGTGTGTGTGTGTGTGTGTGTGTGTGTGTGTGTGACATTCCCTTAAAAACATAAATTGGTCCAACATCAAAGACCAAGATCTGCCAATGTATACTGTGACTATGGATTAGTGTCCATGCCATTCTCATAAAAACATAATGTACAGCAAACAGTGTAGCCCCTTATCTGAATTGTTTACATTTTGTCTGTGGGACAGTAACAAAATTCAAGGAATTTATGTCCGCAGCTTTTTCACTAGCCTTGCGAAAATCAAGCTGCATATAACACTTGATTGAAATCAAATAAAAATTAAGGTATTTATGGTGCAGAACACAAAAGTTGGTGGGTCCGACAATTTGGGCTAAAACTTCCCTAAATGATGCACAATGCTGACAATCAAAATCAATGAAAGTCTCATGAAATCAAGCTGCATATCAAATTTAGTTAGTTATAATGTGGAAATGAAAGTAGGAGGGTCTTGGATTGTGTAGAAACAAAAGTGGGAGGGTCTGACAATTAGTGCCTGTAAATCAGATGATGCATAACAATGAAATTCAAACTTAGTTAATGTCTCATCAACGCCTTGCTGCGTAACAAATTTGGTTGAAATAAATAATAATAATCAGGGAATGTTTTGTGTTGTAATGAAAGTGGGTGGGTTTGACAATCAGGGGCTATAACTCTGCCAAACAATAACATATCTGGGAACAAAACTCAGTCAAGATCTCATCAATATCAAGCTAAATAGAAAATTTGGATGAAATCCAAAAGTAACTGGGAGACTGAATGTGTGGAAGTAAAATTAGGTGAGTCTGATAATCAGGGGTTATAACTCCAATAAAGATGAACTGGAATGCTGACATTTGAACTCAGCCAACGTCTCATCAAGCTGCTCCCACAATTATTTATTATCTAATTTTAAAAAGTTACAGGTGTTCTTCTATTGATAGAGAAGTGTATGGGTCTGAAAATAAGGGGCTATAACTCTGCAAAACACTAACACAGAATACTGACAATCAAACAATGCCACAATCTCATCAGCATCCAGCTGAATGCCAAATTTGGTTGAAATACAATAAAAATTAAGAAACTTATTGTGCAGAAATAAAAGTGGTTTGGATGAAATGAATGAACGAGATGGATGGACAAACAGTCCCAATTTAATATCAACCCCTTATTTTAGCAAAAGTGGGATCAAAAAATATGGTATGCAATAAAAAATACAGCAGAGGTTTAAAGGATCAGTGAATTTACATAGTGCTGAGTTTTTAATCTGGCCAAAGTACTGACTATAAACTTTATACTAACTCTTACTAGTATGTTGGTACAAACAGGAGAATATATAAATATTTTAGTATCTTTTAGGTTTAACAATTTTTAAACAAAAACTTTTCAACATGAAAATAATAATGCATTCTTATTAAATGACAAAGCTCACCAGCAAATTTTCTTATCGGTTCATAAAATCAAAATATTTACAATCCTTGGCAAATACTTCTGCAAGTTTATCTATAAGTAATCATTAACAGAACCTAGGTCTAATCTTGAACCTTCAGTCCAGGAGGGTTTAGGCAACCATATACACTGTACATGTATATTGTATTTAGGTAACCCAGTGGGGTACTATGTTTTATCAAGACTTGTTCTTCATTTTGTCCAAAATGAATTTAAAAACTAGGTTTTCTTCCCACTCGGCTACCATCCATATGCCATGAGAATTGATAAAAACTAATTTGCTAACTACTGTACAAGAAACCCACTTTTACATATGTTTCATATATATATATATATATATATATATATATATATATATATATATATATATATACACACACAGTGAAACCTGTCTTGAAAGACCACTGCTATGTGAGACCACCTGTCTTGAAAGACTACATTCTCAGTGCACAAATTTGATTATATAGAATTGTGATGTTATGGGAGACCACCTGCCTTGAGAGACCATAATTTTTTGGCAAAAGAGGTGGTCTTTCAAGACAGGTTCGACTATATATATATATATATATATATATATATATAATCATCACAGAGTTTCATAAGTGGTTTATGAAAAGTACTTGTCAAGCTTTAAAACTACTCATAAATTGCATTTTTGTTACAAAAATTTTCTTTTGAAGGAATAAAAAATGAAACAATTTTGTTTAATTTTCTCCAAGTCTGACAAAAGCAAGTATTTTACATTTTAAAAAAGTCATCCTGCAAACTAGCTTTTCTAAAGAAAATCTGATCATAATCCAATGAAGGTCACAGGCATTGGGAGTTTAAAACCTTGATCCACGGACAAGATTGGTGTTCCATGTTTATAAACTATAAATCAGTCAAAAGACAAGCACAATGAAACAAGAGTTCCACATAAGGATTGATGCTAGACTACTGTCCAAAGGAGAACTTCCAGGAATTGTAAATAAAACGCATTTCTTCCTTCAACGGATGTATGATGAAACCTACTCTGACATTTTTGAGTGACAACATTTTTGAATTAGCTACTATGGCATCATGCCACAGACATGTAGCATCATTTACCTTGTATGATGAGTGCCAAGAGAGGCAGCTGTTAGTACCATTTTTATAAGTCACTGGCATGACTCAGCCGGCGTTCAAACTAGTGACCCCCTGCATCCGAGGCAGACTCTTTAACCACTTAGGTCACTATATGTTGTTGCTGTTGTTGTTGTTGTAGAGTTTAATGCCATTTTTCAGCACAATATAGGCTATACATGGCGGCCAGTATAACTGGTGGAGGAAGAACCCTGGAAAAGCCTGGGAAGAACCACCGACCCACGATAAGCTACTGGCAAGCTTTCTCATGTACCCATGTTAGCCAAGCCTGAGACTCGAACCCACGCAGACTGAGGTGAGATGGCAGTGATCTGGAACGGTGAGCGCTTTAGACCACTCAGCCACTCGGGGCCCCACTATATGTTGCATATTTGATGGTCAATAGGGACGCATCAAACTACAATGGGAGAGAACTCTGTACATAATTAGAAATTTCGAACAATATACACATTTGTAAAAATGTATGTGAGTAATACAGTAGCAAAGCTGTGTCAAAGACATGCACAAAAATTTAGGGTTTAATGTCAATATGACATATAATGGAAAAATGCATTTTGTTAATAATTTTCCACTTAAAAGACAGCTTGCTACAGTTTGCTGGGGACATCTGTTTTATCTCTCTCTTCAAGGTTTGAGCAAAACAAAACATGTAGTCTGTACTAATCAGTGCTCTTCATCATTTTAGACCAAGGTTATTCATAAAGAGCATTAATTTGCTCAACTTGATTGTTAAGAAGCATACCGAGTGACAGAAATAAGCATGCACATTGCACGACCTGCATTCAATCTTACAAAAAGAACTGAAAGATCTAAACTTGCATTCACCTTTGTGCTACTATGTGGTGAATTCTTAAGAAGACTTGTCAAATAAATCATTATCAATCATTTCAAAGGAAACTAAATTTTTTAAATGCCTTCTTTTATACTTTATTACCTGTAAATAATTCCCTATTTGTCAAGTTAAGTAACAACAATGTCAAATTTCCAGTGTTTCAGTTATATATGCACACAAGAAAGGCTGCATTAACAGCATGTATGCATTAATCCTGTCATGTGTGTTTGTATGTACGTATGTGTGAGTTCAAAGAAAACTAAATATTCTAATGCCTGGGTTACGGTCTATTACCTGTACATAATTTTCTATTTGTCATGGTGGGTAGGTAAATGTAGCAAATACCTGAAGTGTTTCTGTTATATATCCATGTGTTTAAGCATTCAGTGGAAACTAAGTTTTATATTTTCCACTCTTATGTTTTATTTGTTGTTTAATAAAGATTAAAAGGTATTTCTGATTTTGATAGTGTCCATAACCAATAGATAAATGGTTTTATTGTTATGTCAGACTTTTATTATAGGTAATTATTGCAAATCAGTATTAGCTGTATTGTTTATGAGTGTGTGTGTTTGTGTGATTTGGATTTTTAATGTAGCTTTAACAATTTTTCAGTCATATAGCTACAATGTCTGCAGTGTGGCAGTTTATAGTGACGTCTAGTACTGGGACATCATACCACAGACACATATCATTATGTCCCACCCAGTCACATTATCCTGATACCAGGCCAGCCAGTTCTAACTCTAACTTCTTCATGCTATGTACCAAGCAAGGCAGCTGTTAGTACCACTTTTTTAAATCTTTGGTATGACTCGGTTGGGGTTTGAACCCACAACCTCCCACATCCGAGGTATTGTTTTAGGTAAATGATATTTTAATTTCAAGTCATTTGATATTGAAAAGAACCGCATGTTATGATGTTGGTAACGTTTTTACTGGATTTAATACTATATCCAAGGATTATGATGCTATTACATTGATCCATGATAGATTGACCCACTGACCCAATGACCAGCATATTTTATGACAGATGGTGACCACACTGAATCTTATACTGCACATATATTTTATGTCCAATTATGAAACATTTCATGTAGTGTTCATTGTTGTTGTTGGTTTAACACCATTTTACAGCACATAATAAACTAAACATGACAACCAGTATAACTGGTGGTGGAAGAACCTGGGAAAACCCTGGTAAGAACCACCGACCCATGGGAAACTACTGGTAAGCTTTCTCAACATATCCACACTCAGACCAAGCCTGTGACTCAAACCCAGGCAGACAGAGTAGGCATGGCAGTGATTGGTAAAGGTTGCAGTTTTAAAACACTCAGCCACATGTGGCCCCCTGTAGTGACCATAACCTTCAGAGAGGAAAACCATGCATTACCATATATACTCACATATAAATTAAGTCTAACTGCAAATTGCAAAGACCTAGATCAGCTATCACATAATGTGCTAGCAGATCTTTGTCTATACAGTTTGTTAAGAGTAATCAATGCAAGAAACAACACTGACCCTTTATACGATGGCAGATCCGGGCCTATATTGTTTGCAGTTGGACTTGTCTTGTAGGTGAGTATATATGGTAAACGATTAAGAGGAACACATAGACATTATATCATGGGTCCATTTTTAAGTAATTCATATCCATTCTAAAACTTTTTTCAATGTATGGGTCCATTTTTAAGTAATTCATATCCACTCTAAACTGCTAAATGACAATTTGGTCTCTTACCATTATTTCTATGCATTACTTTTCATTCATTTCCTAAATTTTACATAGAAATTTATTTATTTCTAATTTATTGCATTGCTCATAAAGATAACTGGTTTTGACTGCTCTCAGATGTTTAACAGATGAAAATATTGTTTTTCCTTCATTTGACTGAAAAATATTTTCAGGATTTACACCATGTACATGTACCGTACCAGTAACCCAAAAATAGATCCAACTATTATCTACCAAATCCAGCTAAAAAATGCATATATCTCAAAATAAAAGCAGTTTTGTATACTTGAGGTAATGCAGTTTAAGAAAACAAAACAATGTTAAGCCAATGCTGACTCTTCATTTTTTGACTCCTAAGTACAACTCGTTGTGAAACAGCCAAATACATATGATTTCACCAACCACATATACTCGTTTAAAACTTGGGTTCAACTGCAAACAACATAGACCCTGGTCCAGATTTAACAGATTAGTCCCAACAAACTGCATAGACCCACATCTGCCATAGGTTGTTTGCAGTTAGACCCAACTGGCAACAAAAGCTAACCCAGTCTATGGTTTTCAGCAAAGAAAAATACCTGCATCCTATTATGTGCTTCTTTGGAGTACGTGAGTTTCAACTTTTGACAAATGTCTTGCTATGTTTTCCCCTAAAGAGGTTAATAATAATAATTCTAGGAACCTTGCTTAGAAAGCTGAAGGGTCTACAGGACCCCTTATTCCATCAACCTAAAGAAAACCTTGCCAGTCATTCCAGGTCGTATGCCCTTGGAATATGTCTTGCATATACTCTTTTTTCTTTTTAAGAAAAGAATACATCTCACATTTCAGCATAATTACAAAAAGAACAAGGCAAAATAATTTACCTGATCATGGTTTACTGTAGAGAGTTTCAAAATGCCATCCCAATCAATAATATGTAATCCTACTTTTCTACCCATGCTTGTACACATGTACCAGAAACACGACCATTCTTCCCAGGCTGAAATAGTGTTTCAGGTGTGCTAAGGTTTGATCTTGAAAACCCAGTTGCTGCTACACTTTTATTCAGGCAAAGTTATTATTTTCATCTCATTCAACAATCTCACCAATATAAATCTGCATGCCAAATTTGGTTGAAATGCAACAATTCCTGGTAAAGTAATGCTGTGAAACCATAGATGGCTGGACCGACAACACAGGAGCCATAACTACTGTAAATGATATTATGAACTGATAGAAATCAAACTAATTCATCCCCTTATCATCATCAAGGTGCATTGCTAAATTTGTTTGAAATCCAACAACTATAGTTAGAATCAGGGGCAATTACTCATCTAAATGATACTGTGGAATGTTGGAAATCATTGTATTTTTCCAAAGATAATCAGGGGCCATTAATCATCTAAATGATGTTTTGGAATGTTAAAAATCAAACTCACTCATCAATATGCTATATTTTTCCCAATAATAAGACCATCTTTGATGATAAATCCACCCTAAAAACTTCAAGAATATTGACGATATCTACGAAGGACAACTTTGTCTGATGATTCGCCCCCCCCCCCTTTTTTTCCCCACACATTTATTAGGCTGGCCCTTGATCTTATCACGGGCATATTTATTAGACTGATACTGTCCTTATCATGGGCATATTTACCTGAATGGGTCCTAGTCTTACCATGAACATATTTACTGGACTGGCCCTTGGTCTTATCATGGGCATATTTACCAGACTTGTCCCTAGTCTAAACATGGGCATAATTACCAGACTGGCCCCTAGTCTTATCATGGGCATATTTTTTGAGAGTAGCCCCTGGTCTTATCATGGGCATATTTACCAGACTGGCCTCTAGTCTTATCATGGGCATATTTACCAGACTGGCCCCTAGTCTTATCATGGGCATATTTATTAGACTGATACTATCCTTATCATTGGCATATTTACCTGACTGGCCCCTAGCCTTATCATGAGCATATTTACTAGGATGGCCCCTGGTTTTATCATGGGCATATTTACCAGACTGGCCCTATGTCTTATCATGGGTATATTTACCAGACTGGCCCCTGGTCTTATCATAGGCATATTTACCAGACTGGCCCCTAATCTTATCATGGGCATATTTACCAGACTGGCCCTTAGTCTTATCATGGGCATATTTACCAGGCTGGCTCCAGGTCTTATCTTGGGTATATTTACCAGAACGGCCCCTGGTGTTAACATGGGCAAAATACTGTAAGGCTACATGCTAAATTCATTTGAAATCCAACAAACTTTGATAAAGTAATGCTGTGGAAACATAGTTAAAGGGTATAGGCATTCATGGAGCGAAAATGCTATAGATGATGTCATGGAATCCTAGAAATCAAACTTAATCGAAGTTTTATATGATAAGATCACACAACAAATTTTACTATATTCTCCAACAATCCTTGGTGAAGAAATGCTGCACAAAAAAGTCAATAGTACTGGCATCATAAAGCAATGCTACCAAAAACAAAGTCAGGGGGCACAACTCTCTGAAATTCCAGAAATCACACATATTCATGGTCTCATCAATGCAAGCCACAAAATAAATTTGGTCAAAATCAAACAAATATTGGTAAAGTTATGCTACAGAAACCAAAATACCAACGTTAAGCAATCAGGGGGCATCACTCCTGCCAATGATGTTGCGGCATGCTGAAAACAAATCATTCAAAGCCTCATCAATAGCTGCCTGACAAATAAGACTGCAATTTAACAATTCTTGTTGAAGTTCTGATGTGACAATAAATGTTATGGGGAAAGGCAATCAAGGGCCTTAACTCCTCAAAATTTTATATAAACACCCACTTTTTTTCTTTCTGTCTTTCTTTCTGTGTGGCCCTCTTGGCAAACAAGAGGTCACACATTTGAAACTCATGGCAGAATCTCACATTTTATTTTACTTGTTTTGTATTTTTCTTTTCAAACTTTCCTTTAAACTCACTCATCCCAATTTTTTTAAAAATGTTAAATTCTTTTTTTATTTTTAAGCTGAAACTTTCTTTTCTCACTCCCATCCTAGGATGGGCAATCAGGCTGCCAAACAAGATGCTCCAAGTTTGAAACTCATGGCAGCATCAAAATTTTTTAAAATATATTTTTTTGTATTTTTATGTTCAAACTTTCTTTTAAACTTACTAATCCCAATATTCGTTTACTTTCCTTTTTTTATACATTTTTAAATTTCCCATCCTTTTCCCAGTAGCTTCTCGTGGGTCGGTGGTTCTTTCCGTGGATTTCCCGGTTTCTTCCTCCACCATTAATACTGGCCGCCATGTATAGCCTATCGTGTGCTGAAAAATGGCATTAAGCCCCACAACAACAAAAACAACAACAACCCATCCTAGGACAGGCAATTAAACTAGTTATGACATAAAAGACACAGAATCAAATCCTTTTAAAGGCTCATCAGAATAAAGTATCATACAAAATTTGATCAAAATCTAATGATTCCCAGAAAAGCTATCTTGCAGAAAGTAAATTTATGACAGACAAATGGAATGATGGCAGACAGACAGCTTGATTACTTGAGGGTTACCCTGTCTTTGTCTCTGAATTAAAAGCCCCATTTTGTGTTTTGATCCGCTATAATTATGGTTATTGCATTACCCCAATGAAAATCATTGTGATTAATACAGATAAAGCTCAAACTTAAAATGCTAGGCATTTATATGGCCCCCATGAAGCACAATGTAAAGAAATGGCACTGTATTTTGTCTGAAGCACATCAAACTTAAAAGGCTGGTTATTTATGTGGCCCCCCTTGAGAGCATTGTAAAGAAAAAGAACTATATTTTGTCCAAAGCACATCAAAATGTCGATGATTAATACAGATAAACCTTAATCATCAGAACTCACTCAAGGTCATATGAATCAGTGTTTTAACTAAGTTTTTGGAGCTAATAACAATTTACAAAGGCTGTGGAAAAAAAACAATTTTCTTAAATAAAATATAGAATATTTGAGAACAAAACCCAGCTGAAAAAAAAACAAACGAAGCAAATTCTGCAATAATCCATCTTATAAGAACATCAAGAATGACTGCAGGGTATAGCAGTGCTCACGATAACTTTGTTTGTAATTGAACAGTGATGTCACTGTCTCCAAACACTGTTCCGAATTCTTATCAACTGAACAGATCATACATTCTTGAAGATATGCTAGTATATTTAAACAAAGAATGCATGAATACATTAAAAAACAAGGAAGACAAATACATGTACATAAAACTATCATCCTGTTTTGTTCTGAGGAGGTATTCGTTCATCCGTTGAGTCGACGAAGACCACTCTAGTCATCCGAGGGTTGTAGGGGCTGGTTCTGTTCTGTGTGTGCGCAGGTGGCTGATAAGGCCAATCCTTGCACGGAAGGTTCGTTTGCATAAAGGACAAGGGATGAGTGAGACATCTCCAGGAGGGTTGATGGCACACACTTTTCTGGCTTGCCTCTTCAGCTCTGCTGCTGCTGTCCTGCTAGATTCACACAACTTGGAGCCTTTGTGCATCGAGGAACGCCATGTGACTCGATCGCTGGCTGCTTGCTCCCAGAAATCAGGTTTTATGTTGAACGCTTTCAATGCAGCTTTCAGATTGTCTCTGAAGCGTTTCTTCTGACCTCTGTGGGATCACTGTCCTTGCTGTAGCTCGCCATAGAAGAGTCTCTTAGGAAGCCGGTGGTCTGGCATGCGTACAACGTGTCCTGCCCAGCATAGCTGAGACTGCATCAGGATGGTGTGGATGCTGGGGAGATCAGCTTGGGTGAGTACCTCAGTGTCTGGAACCTTGTCCTGCCCCTTGATGTTCTGGATTTTCCTAAGACTTGTTGTATGAAAGTGGTTCAGCTTCCTGGCGTGGCGTTGGTTCACCATCCACGTTTCGCATGCGTAAAGTAGTGTGGGGAGCACAACTGCCCTGTAGACCTTTAGTTTGGTCTGGATGCTGATGCCTCTTCTATTCCAGACGTTGGTATACAGTCTGCCGAAAGATGCGCTGGCTCTGGCAATGTGGAGGTTCACCTCGTCGTCAATAGTTACGCTCTGTGACAGTGTGCTGCCAAGGTAGGTGAAGCGGTTCACTACGCTGAGTTTTTGGCTGTTGACGGTGATGCTGGGCTCAACATAGGGCTTTCCAGGGGCAGGCTGATGCAGGACTTCAGTCTTCTTGGTACTGATGGTGAGACCGAAGCTTGTGCAGGAGCTGGAGAACTTGTCAACGCTGTGTTGCAGGTCGGCTTCTGAGCCAGCGTTGAGGGCGCAGTCATCAGCAAATAGGAAATCCCTGATGGTGTCTGTCATAACCTTGGTTTTCGCTTGAAGCCTCCTGGGGTTGAACAGTTTTCCATCTGTACGGTACCTGATGCCGACTCCAACATCTCCGTCTCTGAAAGCATTAGTCAGCATGGCGGAGAACAATAGACTGAATAGTGTCGGTGCCAGAACACAACCCTGCTTGACGCCATTGGTTACTGGGAATGGCTCAGATGTCTGTCCATTGTCCTGAACTCGTGCCTGCATGCCGTCGTGGAAATGCTGCACCATGGATATAAATTTTCCCGGGCATCCGTATTTGGCCATTACCTTCCACAAGCCTTCTCTGCTGACAGTATCAAAGGCCTTTGTCAAGTTGACACAGATGGAGAAAAGGTCTGCGTTTTGCTCCTGACATTTCTCTTGTAGCTGCCTCGCAGCAAACACCATGTCGATGGTTCCACGTTTTTTCCGGAATCCACACTGGCTTTCTGGTACGAGTCCCTGGTCAAGGTGTGTAGTGAGGCGGTTCAGTAGGATTCTGGCGAGTATCTTTCCTGCGATTGAGAGCAAGGATATACCCTGGTGGTTGTCGCAGGCCTGGCAGTTCCCTTTGAGCTTATACAGGTGGATTATGGAAGCGTCTTTGAATTCCTGGGGGATTGTCTCTTGCTGCCACATCAGTAAAAACAGTTGGTGGGGCCTTTCTATCAGGGCTGTGCCCCCTTCCTTGTAGACTTCAACTGGGATGGAGTCTGAACCAGGGGCTTTGCCACTGGAGAGCAGACGTATCACTTTCTGTGTCTCGAGCAAGGTTGGAGGCTCATCCAGTGCTTCGTTGATGGGTAACTGGGGGAGACCACTGATGGCATCATCGTTGATGGATGAGGGCCGATTCAGGACACTGTCAAAGTGTTCAGCCCAATGTTCAAGAATCTTCTCTTTGTCAGTAATTAGTGTGTTCCTGTCTGCGCTGAGAAGGACGGATGATCCAGAGGATGTAGGTCCATACACTTCTTTCAGGGCATTGTAGAAGTTCTTCATGTCATGGCTGTCTGCATAGCACTGGATTTCATCAGCTTTGTTGCTCAGCCATGTATCTCGCATTTGGCGGAGTTTCTGTTGTACAGTTCTGCGTATATTGTTGTACGCATCTTTCCTGGAGGTGGACTTGGGGTTGTTGAGGTAGGTTTGATGGAGGCGGTGTTTTTCATCCAGCAACTGCTTGACCTCGTCGCAGTTCTCATCAAACCAGTCTTGGTGCTTTCTGCTTGAGGGTCCTAGGATTTCCGAGGCTGTGCTGTAGACCATCTCTCTGAATGCCGCCCAGTCGGTTTCCACATTCTGATTGTCCAGAGGGGTGGATTTCAGACGCTCTTCCAGGGCATCCACAAGAGACTGTTTGGTACTGGTGCATTTCAGCTTGGTGATGTTTAGTCGTTTAGGAGCCTTCTTTCCCTGTGGGCGTCTTTTGGGCTGAATGCGGATGTTAAGCTTGGTGATGATGAGGCGGTGGTCTGTCCAGCAGTCGGCGCCGCACAAGGACTTGGTCACACGCACATCCTGCCTGTCCCTCTTCCTGACAATGACGTAGTCGATGAGATGCCAGTGCTTAGAGCGAGGGTGCATCCATGAAGTCCGGTTACGGGTAGGGAGGCGGAAGACTGTATTGGTGATCAGCAGTTCATGCTCGGTGCAAGTCTGGAGCAAAAGGAGGCCGTTGCTGTTACAGTGACCCACTCCGTGCTTTCCTAGCACTCCATCCCAGGCAACGTGATCACAGCCTACTCTCGCACTGAAGTCACCAAGAATGACGAGCTTATCTGCCATTGGAACGTCAGCAATGACGGAGTGGAGTTCCTCATAGAACTTGGCCTTCACTTCATCCGGGTTTGTCATGGTTGGAGCGTAGCAACTGATGATGGTAAGGTGCTTTCTTCCAAACAAGAGGGGGAGTTTCATGGTCATGAGTCTGTCGTTTACTCCCTTGGGAGGTCCAGCCAATTTGCCAATCAGTGCTGTCTTCATTGCAAAGCTGACACCAGCCTCACTGCGCTCTTCACTTCCTCGGCCACTCCAAAAGAACGTGTATCCAGAGCCCCTTTCACAGAGTTCGCCTTCACCTGCAAGCCGGGTCCCACTCAAGGCAGCAATGTCCATGTTGTATCTGGCGAGTTCCTTTCCTATTAGAGCAGTTCTCCTCTGGGGTCTTTCCGTGTCATCTCTGTCCAGTAAGGTGCACACATTCCATGCGCCAAGTGAGAGAGGAACAATCCTCATTTTCTTCTTTGTGTTTCGACCGCTGGAGTAGGGTCCCCACCAGCCGCGGTAAGCTGGCTAGGGAGGTTTAGAGCAGGCAATGTTTAGGGCACCTTTTCTAGCCCCTTCCTCATGCCAAGGAGGTGAGCAGTGCATTCCTGAAAAGGGCTGCTCAGTCGCTCAGGGGGTTGCCGAACTCCACTGCTGCTCCGTGTCAGTGGTGAACAACCCTAATGGCCTGAGCCGCCTGTGTGCAGGTTTGCGGCTACGGCTGCCAGTGTACCCACACCTGCTGCTTCGTCGCTTGCCTGTCGCCACAGGATTTTGGTGGGTGATGAAATGGGATGGGTGGATGACAAGGGTGACTTGCGCGGTGACTTTGTTTTAAGTGAGGAAGAGTTGCGCAGTTCGTCGACCTCACTCTCTTGCCCAAAAACCATCTGAGTCCAGCAGCATGACAAAGTCGAGACGGCCAGAGACTGAGTTGAGTGCAGTGGATGACCAGGACATCCTATGTGTCTCATCATGCTCTTAGCGCTCCACGGAGCTTTGCTGGGAATCGCCTTTCAGCCCGTTGACCAGCTGGTGGTTCCTCCGCGCAGGCTGCCGAATCCAGTCTTCACATGCTAGGTAGGCAAAGCCTAACTCACCGAGGGTTTAAGACCCGTCGGCTACCCTCATCTTGGTTTAGCCGGCCAGTCGAGGCCGTTTTCCGGGATGTGGCCGCTGCACATGTTACAGCTGCTTGGAGCCACAGGTGAGAGCTGAGTTGAGAGCAGAATGTATAAACCTGTTGTATCTCTGCGTCTGTTCTTTATTACTGCACAAAGTAGTGCAGAGCTCTCTTATAGTGTTACCTGGAAATATCAGATGAATTTAATAAAACTATGAATAGTCCAGAAAAAAAGAAAAATAATTCACCATACTACATGTGAGAGGTTCAAGGACAACCTGTACAGGTCAATGCAATGAAGTATGGCATCCAGACACTAAATGTATTAGCAGAGAAAACCCACCTGTATGTAGTCAGTCATTGTGGAATTATACATATATTAAAGAGTTTTCTATAGGGCTCAGGGACCTGCACATAAACATAAATTAAAAGCATAGCTTGATTTAACTAATTTGTGAAGTTGCATAAATGTATAAAAACAAAGTGTGTTAAAATTGTAACGGCAGAACTTTGTCGACATTGAAAGAAAGTGTAAGCTTTTTTAATTTTCAAGGTAGCTTTAAGAATTTGAGTCACACTATGATGTCTGCAGTATGGCAGTTTATAATGATGTCCAGCACTTGGGCATCATGCTGCTGACATGTGGCATCATGTCTCATCCAGTGGCATTATCCTGACACCAGGCTGATCTCGAACACTAACCTCTTAATGTTCAGCACCATGTGAGGCAGCTGCTAGTACCATCTTTATGTCTTTGGTATGACTCGGCCAGGGTTCAAGCCTGCAACCTCCCTCATCCTAGGTGGATGCTTTAATCACTTAGGCCACCAGAGTAGTTTAGAAAGAAAGAAAAGTTTGAAATACAGATGGGGTATACTTTCCTTGTGAAATAAGAACTCCTCCAACTTGTATCAACATTGATTCTGGGTTTTGCAAGGTCTCTTGAGGTGAAAGCGTGCTTCTTGCCATGAGCAGAAGTAGTAACTGAGATATTTACGGGGTTTCTCACCAATCCCTATATCAAGTTAAAATCACTCTACCTGACCACCATCTAGGTGGGCAGATAACTTTCAACTCTTTTTAGCTAAAAGTTTTATCTGGGGCGGCTGTATTTGCGAGGTAGTAGTAGTTCTCCTAAGGTATTATGATTGGGTAACATATTTAAAGAAGAAATTTATATTTTCAGATAGTTTATGTAATTTAGTTTGTGTTTCATTCCACTTTAGTCTTGTTATCAACAGTTCAAGTCTATATCATAATATACTACCACCAAAGTAAATACTACAATTCATCAATGAAATGATGGTGATGAGCAAGTTCTACCACTTTACTGTGTTTTGTGTCCATGTTAAGTACATTTAACTCCCCAAAATGCAAATTTTACATTTTTCACTCATAGAATTAAATTCTCTTGATATGCAATGAAGTATAATAGTCACTCTAATTATAATTTTCCTTAGTGATCCATGCATAATTTTTTGAAGACATTTTTTTCGAACGGTAAATGCTGAAACAAGAGTCACTCAAAGGTCTGATACTCTACTGGGTATTAAGAATTTCCAGAGAGTCAAGATATGACCATTATTCTTTTAACTGCTGAGTGTTTAAACCATCTGTTATTCTTCAGTGATAACAAGATGTTCAAATTAGCAGCTGTGGTGGTCATATCACTCCATTTAAATTCAGAACTAAGCAGACATCATCAGAAGTCTTTTAGCGAAAAACCCATCTCAATATGACCATCCATTCAGGGGTAGCAGCAACAGCAAGATTTTCAAGAGAGTCATCATGACAGCCATATTGGATGTATGAGACGCACTGTTTTCATTTAGGACCAACACTGTATCATAAGAAGTCTATTGGTGAAAACCCCAGTTGACAGAGTCATCCACTGGAAAAAGTAGACATAAAATAATATCTTCAAGATGGCCACCATGGTGGCCATATTGAGGGTCAAATTGCATTATTTTCATTTAGGACCATCTGGACATCATTAGAATCCGTTTGATGAAAATTCATGACAAAATGACTTGCTATTTAATAGAAGTGACAATATGATTTTCAGGATGGTCCCCATGGTGGCCATACTGCATGTCAGTTCAGTGCCATTTTTATTTATGATCAACAAGACATTATAAGAAGTCTTCAGGTGAAAACCCCATGTTAATAGGACTTTTCGTTTTGGAGAATATCAATAACAATATTTTCAAGATGGCTACCATGGTGGCCATTCTGGAAATAAGATGCATACCATTTTCACTTGGAACCAATTAGAAATCATAAGAAGTCTTCTATTTAAAACAAAATGTTGATATGACCAGCCATCTCAGAGAAGTAGTGATAATAAGATTTTCGAAAATGGCTACTACTGGATGTTAGATTGGCACCATTTTCATTTATCACCAACTAGACATCACAAGAAGTCTTTTACTGAAAACTCCATAATGAAATGATCATTCATTGATAATGAGTTTTCCAAGATGGACACTGTTGTGGCCATATTGGATTTCTCTAAGCATTAGCATTTTCATTCAAGAACAACTAGACATCATAAGAAGTCTTTCACTGAAAACCCCATGATGAAATGATCATTCATTGATAATGAGTTTTCCAAGATGGACACTGTTGTGGCCATATTGGATTTCTCTAAGCATTAGCATTTTCATTCAAGAACAGCTAGACATCGTAAGAAGTCTTTCACTGAAAACCCCCATGATGAAATGATCATTCACTGATAATGAGTTTTCCAAGATGGACACTGTTGTGACCATATTGGATTTCTCTAAGCATTAGCATTTTCATTCAAGAGCAACTAGACATCATAAGAAGTCTTTCAGTAAAATACCCATGCAGATATGACCATTCATTCTGAAAGAGTAGCGATAATAACATCCTCAAGAATGGAGCAGTGGCATCCATACTGGAGGAGGAGGCAGCATCTTGTTCAATTAGGACCAACTATACATCATAAGAAGTCTTCTGATATAAACACCATGCCAATATAACTTTTTATTCAGGGGGATACAGATAACAAGATTTTCAAGATGGCTGCTTGGCAGTTATAATGAACATCAGATCAGTACCATTTTCTCCCAGACCAACACAACATCATAAGAAATCATTCATTAAAAAAATCCTGTGCTGATATGGCCACTGATTCAGATGGAGTATTGATATCAAGATTTTCAAGATGACTTTCATTGGGGTCATGTCAGAGAACAGATTAGCACCATTTTCATTTAAAACCAACTAGATATCATAACAAGTCTTTCGGTGAAAACCCTATATTGGTATGATCATCCACTTCATAAGGAGTAGCAATAACAAGATTTTCAAGCTGGCTGCATTGGCAACTACATTCAACATCAGAAAGGCACCATTTTATTTAGGATCAGCTAGACATCATAAGAAGTCTTTCAGTGAAAACTCCATGTTGATATGGCCATCCATTCAGGATTAGTGGTGATAGCAAGATTTTCAAGATGGCTTCTCTATGACCAGTAGAGCTAAAAACTGATAAAATAATAATAATTTTGTGAAAAATCAAATGATTTACCTCTCCCTGGTTTCCACTAGCACTGTCTGGACCTGCCAATATTTCTTTTGAACTTAGTTTTCCATCTGAGATCAGAATGATGCGTGCAAATATCTTAATATCATTGGCTTGGCAACTGGTGTTATCTGAAATGAAAACACTGTATGAATGCTCAACTTTTTAAAGATCAATTATCACTTAATGCAGTCAGAATGGTTTTATCTGAACTTCTTTTAAATGACTACTAGTTTTGCAGACAACAAAATAAAGCAGATTTTCTGAAATCAACTTTTCATCCCTGTCCAGAAGTTTAAACATATATTTTCCAAATTTTCACAATGGTTTGAGTTGCAAACATGAGATGCAATGATGTTGCCATGTTATGGATATCTGTATCATCTATTAAATTTATAACAGTTTTATTAAGTAATTTGGGTTTATGAGAGTTATATTTTTAATTCTTTACTTCAGTGGCTGGCATGTGCTACAGTAAAGTACATGTACACTACATGTAATGTCTCATTTAAAAATCAAGGCAAACTGCCTAAGTCAAGTCAACAACTATTTTAGTCAAGTAGGCCATGCATAATTTGAATGCAGGTCACAAAAACATCCAATGAATCTAGAGTGCATTTGCTCTGTAGATCTATCATGCTAATTGTTGACTGGTTCAACAATTTGAGAAGGTCAGATCATGATTGTTGAGTTATGTTAAAATAATATGATTTAATGTCTGAGAATCTTTTCAGTCAATCAGATTTTGTTCATTTGGTGTGCATATAGAGACCATACAAGAATACAAGCACCACATATATTATTCTTCAGTTATGTCAGATTTGTAAGAAGAGAGAGGAAATCATGATCTCTTTATGATGCAGAGTGGAAAAAATTTAATTAAAACAGTCAATACCTATTGGATTATGTGAATTTATTCAAGGACTTGAATAATTAAATAATTCTATCAGATTATGTGAAACTTTCAAGGACTACAGTGATATTCTACTTTCACGAGATTACAATGAAGTAAAACCTTTTGGATTTAGAACTGTGATTCATCAGTGGTACAAGTACTTCAGCCCGTAAATACATCAGAACCTTCATTCGGAATACCTTCATTTGGAATACCTTCATTTGGAATACCTTTGGACAATTTCTGGATTAGAGTGACATTGACAGTAAAATTTAGGATATTCTAGGAATTCATACACTGTAAGTTATTTTTAATGCTTTCACTTTGTTTGATTTTTATTTAAATTAATTTGTATTTTGGAAAATTTGAATGTTTGTTTGGTTTACCTTGTTACTCAAAGGCACAATAGTGCAGAGTGTTTGTTATTTATGAATTGTAAAGGTCATGAAACTAGTTTAATACATCAACTTATATGCTGAAATAATGCACAAAAACCTAGGGCTGGTGAAGATTCAATCAGTTAATGCTTAAATAAATGAGAGAAAATATATTTAAGGGGGATGCTTTAATTAAACTTATAGGTCACGATCTTCTATGGAAGCCTCACATGACTACATAAACGGCTATGTCATCGTTGTCTAGTAGGCAGGTTAAGTCATGTGGTTATAATTTAAATATCTACTGTAAACAAAACTGGCATACTCAAGCGAGAGTTAAAATGCAAAGGTCACTGCCTTTGGTCACATTCCAAAAGGAAACATTGAAGATTTGTCAGAGAAATTTTTGATACTCCCATCCCCTGCCATTTTTTTGGTAGATGCATCATTTTCTTCAGCTAACTGACTTGGCTGGTTATAACACAGTTTGGTCTATAACACAGTTGGGGTCTGTGGACCCCAACCACTGTGTTATAACAGGGTCACACTATACTTTAATTAATGTGAAGAAATTTCAGATTTGTCACCATAATGTACTCTTGCTAAAAAATTAAGTATTACAGTAGTAAGCCTTATAAAGCACAAAGAAACAAATTCAAAATACAGATTATAATACCAATGTAAATTTAGTACAATTTGTTTTTTAGTTATGAAGTTACAAAAAATGTAGCAAAAGATGTGCCCAAGCATGCAGAACCAATGGCCAGTACATCAACATACTTCACATCAACATCTGGACCAGACCTTTTGCAATATACAGACAGAAAGGAGAAGACACCTTGTTATCTAAAGAGTCAGCTATTGAGTGAAGAATATATATATATATATATATATAAGTAATGAAAACTTTTTATTAGGTATAAGTCATTTTGCAACAATCAGCACATATTTATGACATTTGTGATAAGGAATCTTACTATTTTAATGTTAAAAAATCTTGTAATTAGGATTGTTATGATCCAAGTTTGATATTTGTTTTGATTTTAACAATGCAATAACAAGATCCAATGATATTTGCATAGCATTTTCAAAACCAGGGCAAATGAAGCATATTATTAAGTAAATATGGGACTCATGGTTGGGACTCATGGTTGGGACTCATGGTCTTTCCTCAGGTGGTTTAGGGAAATCGTTGTCAAACTGATGCCCATTCATGAAAATAAGTTGCCTTCTAAAGAGATGGGCAAAAATGCACCCTGTGTCAAGTAGTCTTCTGGAGACAAACTAAACCTGTAAGAACAAAAACAGCCCCTCAACAACTCTTCCTCTGAAGAACTGGTCATGAGGCTCTAACAATGGGTGAAAAGTCAATATGGGTTAATGGGGATATTTGTCACACAAGTTAAGAAAACAATATTCTCTTTAAAACAGGTGTCATCGATGCTACAACAAGAAAAATGGCAGATGGTACATCTTTCTTTGCAAGGAGAAGACAACATCCTCACATAAGTGAGCTTGTATAGAAAGCCCTTTTCTCTCTACTTGGGAACAAGCAGGGTAAGCTACAGGGCTTGATCAGATTGATCCACGACTTATGAAAACTTCTGCCTCAGCTATTTCTGATAGCATAACATTCATAATCAATTTAAGTATTCCAACCTCATCTGTCCCCAAAATATGGAAAACTGCAAAAGTAATGCCTATTCACAAATCTGGTTCAAAGGATGATGCTGATAACTACTGGCCAATTTCAATTCTACCAAACTTTTCAAAATTGGTTGAAAAACATGTCCATGACTCTTTCATGTCATATTTAACCAAACACTTGCTGTTACACCCTAATCAATCAGGCTTTAGACAGAAACCTTCATGTGAGATTGCCTTGATCTCCCTAACTGATAAATGGCTTCAAGCACTTGATCAAGGTAAAATAGTCGTATCTGTATTTGCAGATTTCAGAAAAGTTTTTGACATGGTGGATCATGAAATCCTTTTGAAGAAAATGAAAATTTACCAATGTGATGAAAGCACAATTAGATGGTTTACTTCACACTTAAGTGAGAGAACACAACATGTTTATATAAATAATGTTCTGTCTAAACCTGGAACAATTAGATATGGAGTACCTCAACGCTCAATTCTAGGTCTATTATTGTTTTGTTATGTATATATGTAATTTAATTACTTGTGTGTTAGTTTTAAATCTTTTATTTTATTTTTATTTCATTACATGTTATTGTAATGATAACTTTATTCACTGGATTTGACATTTTTTCGGACAGTTCAGTTCAGTAAATAACCAATATTGTTACACTGTATTTTTAGCTGACCTAGTTCCTGACCTTGATCCAGAACTGGTAAAGAACTTTTTTTATTTCGTTCCTAGAGTGAAAATCATTGGTCGTAACCAAGGTCATACTTGGCTTGTGTGTCAGTTCTATGTAAACAACTTTTTTTCATTTTTATTCAATCTTATAGATTCGTTCAGTAGAATCAAATTCATCCATGGCGTACGTGACAGCCGACCTGTGGTGTTACTGCACTGTTCGAACTAAGTGACAACGTGAACCCCATCACGTGATCTAAAATTGCGTTTAAAACCAACATTTTATAGTGATTTCAGTCAGTCATAAATCATACCTTCGAAGCTCAAAGGTATCTTTTTGTTGTGACCAGTTCGAGTTGAAATTTTTTTATTTAAAATAATTTCTTTTTCCTGGAAATATCTAGTGCTCATCAAAATTCTTGGACAAAGACATTTATTGGAAATTATTTGGAATTCTAAAGCCGGAATATTAACTTTAGTGATTCAACAAGGAACTGTTGACACAACCGCACAAAACAGGTTATAGAGGACATCATCGCTTTCCATCTTGGAACTTCATCGGGATTCGAACTTTGATTTGTTTAGAACTTTTTAGTGATAGGACTTATATTTTTAAATTCTAGGAATAATTTTTGGATTAGATTCACAAACCGTAAGTCCTTTTTCATATTTTTACCTTGTTTTCATGGGAAATAAATTATTTTGTTAAATTTACAAAGCTTGTTGGCTTCACTCTTTTCTTTGTTACTTTTATATAAGCCTAGACACATAACAGTTTATACTGTTTATTAATGACCTACCGCTTTTACCAAGGGACTCTTATCATCTACAGATCTCTATGCAGATGACACACCATTGTCAGACATCTAAAACACAAAGCATGAACTGGAAATTTCTTTACAGGATGCCCTAAACAAACCTGACAACTGGTGCACATGCAATGGCATGGTAGCAAATACTGGTAAAACTAAAATATTACTTATATCAACATAGTAAAAAAGAACAAATCTTGATAGTGATGAACTATGTCTAACATGGAAGGATAAAAATTTGTAAATGGTTTGTCATTATAGACTACTTGGTATTTTGGTAGATAATAACCTATCATGGACTGAATATATAAAACATATCAGTAAAATGTTAATTCAAGTTTATGGCTTCTCAGTAGTTTAAGACGTTTTCTCCATGAAAGGTAGAGAAAACTGTTTTAAAACAGTTACATACAACACTATTTGGACTACTGTAATACAGTATGGGGTAATTCAAATGATAAAAACATAGCAAAGCTAGCACACATTCAAATAAGAGATTTGGGCTAATATCATTCCAGAAAGAAAGGAAGGGAAATTTAGCTGGTAAGTTAAAAATATTACCTATTAAAGAACGAATCCGGTTGAGAAAAGCCAAATTAATGTACAGGATATCCAATAATAGTGCTCCTGAATATTTACAATCACTATTCCAGTATAGGCTACCTGGTAATACCCCCCACCTGCAATCAATATCTACCAAACAGTATAAAATTCCAAAACCAAGTAAGAAATTATTCAAAAAAAAATTCCAATACTCTGGAACTTTGCTCTGGAATAGTATTCCAGTTGAGATTAGAAATGCCCACTCTATTTCCTTTTTCCAAACCCAATATATCCAGTGGCTTCAGAGATGCAGTCAAAATAAATAAATTCCTCTGTATAAGGGCCTCAAGGTAGATTAGTTCTTCAGCTAATTGTGTTACCCTCTTAAATAAAGTCATTATTATTATTATTATTATAATTATTATAAGACAGACAAGTGAACTAAACAAGGATGACCCCAGGAAAATTAGTAAAAAACTGGCACCTCAAGAACTGCCACCAACTTAAGTTTTGGTGAAGATGGTCTCTTGATTTTGACATTAGCTACATGCAATATGAAATTG
This sequence comes from Megalonaias nervosa, assembly GCA_016617855.1. Taxonomy (NCBI): domain Eukaryota; kingdom Metazoa; phylum Mollusca; class Bivalvia; order Unionida; family Unionidae; genus Megalonaias; species Megalonaias nervosa. The sequence continues at coordinate 24,946 of JAECUM010002030.1, forward strand.
TGTCTGCTATATGGAGGTGTCTGCTAAGGCAGGTTATACTTTACATAATATTCTGTAAATAGCAACAGTTGAAAACAAATTATAACAGTATCGGCAGTTACTGAAAACTTTCTATAAACTGATTATTTCTAGCCTTGTTGCCCACATTGTTTATAGGGCAGAAATAGATTAGAATTTTGAAAGATGTGATTGAAAGCATTACTGTATGATGTAAGAAAGAGGTAATATTATGTGCAGTTACAATGAAACAAAGAATGACATCACTTGTATTCATTTATATACAAAGTCTTAAATACAAGAAAGTGTCAAAGTTTATGCAAGCTCAGAGGGGATGAAGCCAGTGCACTGTCCAAAAGAATCAGGATATTTGTCACATATCTGCCAGGCCCGATTAGAGGGAATTACAGGTCTCTGTCCGGACAACAGCCTACCATGCTGCCATAGTATGAACTGCCCACAGGAAGGATGTCTATTTGCACTAATCAAATCAACCTCATCATCAAGGACTAGAATATCCCATTTATACATACTGGCCAAGGCAAGGACAGCCCCATCCAGGATTAGAACTTGAAAATCCTGAAAAATTATTCCAATTTAATATGCTATTTATAAAATGTAAATGAATATAAATAAAAAACAATAATAGAAATATACACTCACGTTAAAATAAACATGTGTGTTAATTTTTATGATTATATAGTTGTAGGGGTCATTTAGTAGACAACAAATTAAATAGCTAATTTTGTCCACTGTAGGTGTTTCTTTGGGTTGAGATTATTTCATTTGAATAAACATATTTTTCTGGCCTTTTGATCTTTGAAGGTGCACAATTTAATCTTGTTGATGAATATGATGGAATCTGAGTTCAGTTCATGGATTCCCCCTAGGAAATTTTGCCTCACTAGATTTCTGATTGATTGGCTGTTAAAGGACCTGACCTTGTTGACTAATGGAATGTTCTGGAAATGATTCAATCCTCATCCTGGTTCTGAAATTGTGTCTTAGGGGTTTTTTTTATATAAGGTAGTGAATAACAGAATTACATTTTCCACACATGCTATGTCTGGTGCTGGATGATAACCACAACACTGTCTTGGACCTGGCTCCAACACATTAAAGACAAAGCTAAGGTGTAACTGCAACATCCATCAACCTGTCTGGCTCCACATTTCTTATGATCTCCTGGAATTTGTTTTATATATTAAGCATACGAAATCCCCATATATTTGTGGTACAAAAGGCTTTGAAGTGAAAATCACAAAACCATCAAAACTTCAACATTTACCACATGATGTAATTACATCAGGTATCAATCTTTGTAACTCCATCATGGAAATAGATGCTTCAGCAGTTGTAAAATGTTGTATTGTAAGATTAATTAACAAAGATTTAATTCTGTGTGTAAATGTATGCAGTATTTCAATTTTATTTTTGCAGAGGGAAAGTTTCACATTCATATGCAGCTGTTACACATATCATATTTACAAAAAGAGGTTTTGTGTAATGTAGCCCACATACTTATCAAGTTATCCAGTACTTTTTTGTGATACATACTGTGTACATAAAAGCTGTAAGTTTAGGCACTCACATGTTCAAGAAACACTTACAAGTTCTTGGAAGAATTAAAGAAGTTAAAAAATTTTCATTTTCATTGCATGAAGTAAAAATCTTATCATAGAAATCATTTGGAGTAATCATCTGTTCAGAGGTGGAAAAACTGTATGCACAGCAGCCTGGGCAAATAATATTAATACCCAAATTTCTGTATAAAATGATGAAGGAAATTTATTTTTCTTGTATGCCTTCATGTTATTCTAAATTCTGGGCAAGTAAGACATTTTAGGATTCTTTTAGTCCTGATGTTTACCATGATAATGTGTATATATTTTGGGGTTTTCGAAATACTGCTTAAGGCATGCATCAAGGTTAAAACAGTTTACTCATTATTTTGCAAGACTTAAATATGAATTTTGTACAGATGTAAATTTTTTTCTTGTTATTTTAACTGCAATCAGGCTACTCAGTCAGGTCTAATCATTATAAATCTTTTACTTAAACTGTAAAAAGGGTAAGTCAACCTAACAATGTTAAATATTTATTTGTATGCCACTTGTGTAGATCACTTCTTACCTATCTATGAAATGATTTTAGCAAGTTATATTTAGATAGGCACACGAAATTCAAATTCCATCACAAGCATCTATTTACATCACTGGATGTATTTTGATAAGTACGGTTGCTTGAATTGCTAAACCAATAGCCCTACACCATTAAGTACAGCAACTCCGTGCTTATCAGGAGACCATTTTCACACCTTGTTAAAAGGGTAGCCTTCCATGATGAAGACAAAATAGATGACATGTATTATTTTGGTGTCAGAAAGGTGGCCATATAAATGAGGTGGCCTCTGTTTTCTATTGTACCTGTGTGCATGGTCTTCCTTTATCAACTGATATTTGGGGGATCAATGACTACCAAAAGTAAAGCTGTTTAAACATACACTTTTGGGTAAAATAAATAGCCCTTCAATAGAACTATGCATTCAATAACATACATTTTTGGGTAAAATAAATAGCCCCTTCAATAGAACCATGCATTTAATAACATACACTTTTGGGTAAAATAAATAGACCTTCAATAGAACTATGCATTCAATAACATACACTTTTGGGTAAAATAAATAGCCCTTCAATAGAACTATGCATTCAATAACTTGTGCAAAAGACTAGTGACATGAAGATATTATAATCTGTGTCAGTTATCAAACGTTATCACTTATATTCACAGATTTTAAGACCTCAGCTCATTTCATACTCTGTGGAAAACTTGAATACCATATGCCTGTAGGGTATTAACTTGGGGAAGCAGAACACCCCCCCACACACACACACACACATTCTTTTTAAATAGCATCATCATATGTGCATAATATCCTTGTATCTTTTCCATTTGATGCTGCAATGTTTAGTTGGTAAAAACATTTACTTCTGATCTGTATTTTTTTGTTTTATAAAATTTACAAATTCACTTCTGTGGCTGAAATGTCACTTGCATCTATAAGAAATCAGTGCATTTCTTGCAATACTTTACAAAGCACACTGATTCAAATCATTATCATACAACAAAAACTATCTAAATATAACCATAAAAAGTAGTTTGAAATAAACTGAAATGTTTCCTCTCAAAATAAGAAAGTAAACAGAAAAAGGATTGGAAACAGAAGAATATTGTACTCACCATTGTTGACATGTAGCTTGGTTTGGTAGCGTGGTTGTGTTCTTCATCATCAACTTTGGTGTACACAATATACCATATAATTATGCAAATTTAGGTCAGCTGTAATTCTTCCCACAATCTACCGATCAATGCCGAGCACAAGTTTCAAGATGGAGACAGTAGATTCATTATGCTAAGTATGAAGATATCTGAACGCTTGTATTTCATAATGAGAATCTCTACGTGCTTGATGTTATTCAAAAACTGCTTTTTACATAGTATTTAATCAGTTAATATACATATATGTCATAATACGGTCATAAGAAAATTTACTTTCAGATGCATTATTGTGCCTTTAAGCTTAAGCCCCTAAATGTAACAAAAGGTAAACAAATCAAACAACCTACCTACCTATTTATCTATCTATTGTAAATTTCTATAAGTCTGTGGGTATCAAATTTTGTTGTTTGGTTAAGAATTACATATTTGTGGGTAATTTATTTTGAGAATCTCTCACTTGAAACAAAAATAACAACACTTTGAGTGCCAAATTTATATCTGAATGAAAGATAATGCTCACAATCATTTACAAGCAATCCTTTAACTGCATTAATTAGGGTTTTTCTTAAATTAGTAAAGTTATTCATTGCTATCATTTAACATCAATGCAGAGATCTTTAGGTGCTAAAAGAAAGTCAATGAATGCAAACTAAGCTAGTTTCTGGTACATACTTTTTAATGAACTGAATATGCTATGATCGGTGAGGAATGCCAGTTTGTTATGATTGGTGAGGACTGCCAGTTTGTGGTACATACTTTTTAATGAAATGAATATGTTATAATCGGTGAGGAATGCCAGTTTGTTATAATCGGTGAGCAATGCCAGTTTGTGGTACATACTTTTTAATGAAATGAATATGTCATAATCGGTAAGGAATGCCAGTTTGTGGTACATACCTTTTAATGAAATGAATATGTTATAATCGGTGAGGAATGCCAGTTTGTGGTACATACTTTTTAATGAAATGAAAATGTTATAATCGGTGAGGAATGCCAGTTTGTGGTACATACTTTTTAATGAAATGAAAATGTTATAATCTGTGAGGAATGCCAGTTTGTTATGATCGGTGAGGAATGCCAGTTTGTTATGATCATTGAGGAATGCCCGTTTGTTATAATCAGTGAGGAATGCCAGTTTGTTATGATCGGTGAGGAATGCCAGTTTGTGGTACATACTTTTAATGAAATGAATATGTTATAATCGGTGAGGAATGCCAGTTTGTTATAATCAGTGAGCAATGCCAGTTTGTGGCACATACTTTTTAATGAAATGAATATGTTATAATCAGTGAGGAATGCCAGTTTGTTATAATCGGTGAGCAATGCCAGTTTGTTATAATCAGTGAGGAATGCCAGTTTGTGGTACATACTTTTTAATGCTGGTTTGCATTTAGTTCATGTGACTAAGGCAGCTTAATTATTTTTTGCTAATAAATCAAAATGTAGTTATGGTCTGTATGAAAACTTGAAATTAAATGCCTTGAAAGCCTTGAGTCTTTGAAATAATCTCTAATCCTGATTTTAAAACAAAATTCTGGCCTCAAATATAAATATTATTTTTTTTATATGAACAATCACTGAAGTTTGGTATGTTGGTTAAGAAACTAACTTCCTCTTATGATTAGTTTAAAATGTTTCTGATTATATTATCAAAAATTAAAATATATATTAAACACAAAAAATATAAATTAAAAACAAATAGTGGCATCATATAGAATATTTCTCAATGCACAAAAAAATATAACAATGTCTTCATACATCATCAGCACATCCAAAGTTTAAGAAACAATTTCACTTAAATTTTTGGTAATTTCCCCTCAAAAATAGGCCTACCAGCAATCCACCCCCAATAATTTTAATATAATACAATTTCTTATGGTTAATAACAAATATGGCTTATTTGTGAATTTGTAGAACATGTTTTAGCTGCTCCCTTACCCATGAGTCCTGCAAACGACATCAATAGACCTCCAAAGAGTGGTGATGGACCACCAACTTTCAGCTGGTCTGAAACACAAAATAATTGGCATATATTTCATTACAAAACATAATCACACATTTTCAAAGAGTGCAATTATGTTTCATATAAACGTATGATACAGGTTCATACATGAAGCTTTGTTTTAATCTCAAAGTCTATCAAATGTAAATGTTATGTTTTCTCACATTTTATGAAGCAAAGTTTGTAATAAAATACCAAGAATTGTATCTTACTTCAATTGGTCATTTCATTGATTAAATGTAACACATCTGTATGATTCAAGCAAGTATCTTACTTCAATCAGTCATTTCAATGATTAAATGTAACACAGCAATATGATTCAGACAAGTATCTTACTTCAATCAGTCATTTCAATGATTAAATGTAACACAGCAGTATGATTCAGACAAGTATCTTACTTCAATCAGTCATTTCAATGATTAAATGTAACACAGCAGTATGATTCAGACAAGTATCTTACTTCAATCGGCCATTTCAATGATTAAATGTAACACAGCAGTATGATTCAGACAAGTATCTTACTTCAATCAGTCATTTCAATGATTAAATGTAACACAGCAGTATGATTCAGACAAGTATCTTACTTCAATCGGCCATTTCAATGATTAAATGTAACACAGCAGTATGATTCAGACAAGTATCTTACTTCAATAGGCCATTTCACTGATTAAATGTAACACAGCAGTATGATTCAGACAAGTATCTTACTTCAATTGGTCATTTCATTGATTAAATGTAACACAGCAGTATGATTCAGACAAGTATCTTACTTCAATCGGTCATTTCAGTGATTAAATGTAACACAGCAGTATGATTCAGACTTTTAATAGTGATTATGTACAAGAAGATGCAACTGAATTTCAGTTAAGACAGGTAGAGTTCCTCTTCTTAGCATTATGTCATCAGTGCCACTCTTCATTTCACAATTATCATCTCAATAACATCTCTTAATGCCATCTAACTTTCAGGACAACAGATGTAAACAGCTGACTTTACATGCCTTCAAGTCTTGGCATTCATTTGGCCCTAACCTTTTACTCATGGTATACTTTTCTACAAAAAAAACCAATTTCAGTTGTTAATAGATTTCTGCACAAAAATGAGGTTCATTCATGCAATTTTTCTGGCAAATTGCATTGTGTGTCCATCTGTGTATATGTGTGTGTTTCCATCTTGTCTGAGTTACATCTAAATCTTATTGGTTTAATATGAATAAACTAATTCTATTTTTATCACATACCCATATAATCTTACATGCTTGAGTTCCATACTGCTGTTCAATCCACATTTCTGTATTACACACATCAATTTGAACTATTTAGGTGTCTTCTTTGATTTCCACACATAAATATTTTTAGACGAAGTGAACTGAACTTTCATAAATTCTTATTTGTTTTGGATGTCATTTATACAGTAAAGCTAATTAATTAGAATGCGTAAAAGACAGGTTATGTAATAAATACATGACACAGATCTTATATAAAGTCATTAAGTATTTTAGCTTTTTAAATTGCAATGTGTACAAAAAAGACACAAGTAAAAACTAAAAACAAAATAAATAAAACACCAGATGTTACACATTCAGTACAAAGAAGACTTGTTGTATTGCCTCAAGTTTTATATATTTTTATCAAATCAATGAAAACCTTCAACAAAAAATGCAACCAACAGCAGAGAAATTTATTTAAGACAGTTTATACCTTGGGTAAAGCTACATGACTATTGTAAAGTTTTGTGGAAGCTGTGTACTCTACAGTGATATATTTAGATAGATGTATAGATTGTTTTAGTGATGTCACAGTTACCCATGCAGCATTAAGATGCCATAAATACAACTGCCATTGTTGTGTAATTTTATTTTTACAAGCAGTCATCAAGAAACCTTCAAACTTGAGAGAATTTTAAGGAATTTAAGCAATTCTTACATCAAGCGGTTCTGTATCACGTAGCTACAATCTATCGTAAGTAATTGATATAAATGGAGGATGCTGAATCAGAGCCCCATTATGTCATCAAAGTACAGTTCAGTCCACTGAAGTTTACAGCTGAAGTTTGCATGATTTTACCCTAATTTAGTCAAAGTCTGCCTATGTCTGGTGTTGTTATTCAACATCTGATTATATTTTGTGTTGTTATTTAAAATTTGCCTATACTTTGTGTTCTCATTCAAAATTCTTTTGCTTCTTAAGGTTGACATACATGCTCATGTTCACAGACTTGTGCATGTTCACAAAATTGTGCATGTTCATGCTGTTCATTAATAAGTATAACAACTCTACTTTGGCAAGAACACTACTTTCAATGTAAACCTGACATAGTGAACCAAATTGGGAAATAAAAATATTTATTGTGGTGAAAACTAGATATAATGGTCATATTCAATTCATGATCAATTCAGCAAAAAGAACAACTTTCTAAGTTGTTATTTTAAACTTGACTTCATGCCAATTGCTCTACTGATAACAGGTAGCAGCAAGTTTTACAGTAAAATTCAAATCTTAGTCCCTACTTCATTTGGCAAGACAGGACTGACATTAATGAGCTCAATGATTTTTCCTGAGAAGAATGTTAAAGATTTCTTGGACTAATCTCACAGGTAACGAAGAGGTACAGTACTTATGAAAGCTAAACAAAAGGAACACTTTTGCACAATATCAGGAAAAGGCAGATGCAGTTTTTGGGTGGCAAGAAGAACTTGAGAGTGGCAAAATAGCAATAAAAAATTGCATAAGGAGACTGAGAAAAACATTTGCAACCAGTGCACATGCATACTTGTGTGTGTGTTTTATCTCTTCCATGTATGGAACATTATGACAAAGAGTTATTGCTTGTGCCATCCTCATATCAACCTAATAATGAGGATTTAGTACAGTGCTTAATCTATAACAGCTCTCTAAGCACTTTACAGTATTATTTACCACATAACAGACAGAAAGGAGTGACCTTGTGTAGTGAATAGAATGGCTTCAGTTGTATCATCATTCACCTGAAGCTTGTTACATGTCATCCATGACTTCACATTGGAAATGCAACTGTCCATGTCTTGGATGGTAGCATCAACTACAGCTGAGTAACTAGATTTGTACCTTTGGGTGTAATCTGCATGCAAATGGTACAACACCAGATGACACTCTATGACACTTGACAGGGGCTGAGTGTACAGAATGAAGAAAATGGGAACAAGAACTGAACCCTACGGGACACCAAAACATATGTGAACTGGGCTGGAATATATGAATGTTCACCATTTATGAGGGCATATGGAGACCATCTGCAATGGGTACATGTAGAGGTAACCCAGTGAGATTAGGTCCGCTGCTGCATTGAACAATCCAGTGAGTTGCAGAAATTCCCTGGTTGTGATCCATTTCTTCATTTGAAGATGACTCTATGAGTTCAACAATTTGGACCACCCAAAGGTGGGGAAAATATAAAGTTGTGATTGGTATGAAATTCCAGACTCGGTATGCAGACTAAAGAAATTTCAGTTATAACAGATGGATGGGAATGTGTTTCTTCGAGAATACTTATCCAATCATAATACCAATGGAGAACTACTACTAGTTTGCAAATCCAGGACTCCCAGATAACACTTTATGCTAAAAGTTAACTGTGTACCAAGGTGGTGGTTGTACAGAGTATAGGTATTGGCAGCAAATCCTGTAAATATCTCACTTACTACTGGAGCACTCCAGCTATCAGACAGCAGCTTCAAATCAGGACAATTTTTCCCCTGCAAATCCAGTGGAACCCATGAAGACATGTTTTATGAAGCTGTCGAGCGACCTGGAAAGGTGACCTGTTGTGCTACAGATATAGGTCCCACCTGACTCAGCTGAGCTCTTGGGGGATGAAAGATCACTCAGATAAAAGCTGAAGAATGTGGATTCCAATCTCCATCTAACAGCCTGAATAATGTCAGAGGACAGTCTGGTCAAATGCCATACTGGAGACAAAGAAGACAGTCCACTCAAATGCCATACTGGAGGCAAAGAGGACAGTCTGGTCAAATGCGATACTGGAGGCAAAGAGGACAGTCCGGTCAAACGCCACACTGGAGGCAAAGAGGACAGTCCGGTCAAATGCCATACTGGAGGCAAAGAGGAGAGTCCGATCAAATGCCATACTGGAGGCAAAGAGGAGAGTCCGGTCAAATGCCATACTGGAGGCAACTGCACTAACCTTGTGAGCCAAAATGCATAATAATTTTGTTGGAGTTGGGGTTTATCCTCAATATGCAGAGTAAATACCCCACTTTAACCAGAATGAAAGAGTCTGTGCTGATGTATCTTCCTGTTCTCTTTTGAGAGGTAAAAATAGGCATTATCTCCCTCAGTGCAGTGTTTGATTCTCTTAAGATACCATTTCAAAGCTTGTACTGGGTCTTGTAGGCGGCCTTGAGCTGAAGTGTCCAAAAAGAGAGTGGTTTCATTACAAAAGTCTGGTTATCCATGGATGGGATTTGCTCTTGGTGATGAAAGAGGGCACCATCATGAGTGAAACTGATCCAGCTTGTCCAAACTGCATGTAATTCAGGTCCAGTGATAGGGCATGTATTTTGCTGACTGTGCCTGCCACTACAAATGCAGTGTTTAAAGGTGAGACAGTGATGCCCTTGAAAGTGGTTCAAATGGCGTCTTGTTCAACCAAGTTAGTACCCATGATAGGTTCCACTTTGGGCAGAAAGCCAATGATTTTGCCCATGTATAATCAAAGTTGGAGAGAAGGAGGATAAGTCTTTGTTTGTCTGATATCCTCTCTTCCATGATGACTAAAGGTATCAGTGATCAGGGAGTGGTAACCTTTTATGGTACTCAGTGCTAACTTTCTCTGCTCAATGAGCCAGAGGAGGAAATTAACTAATTGAGGTGTAGATGCCTGGAGAGGTATCATGTGCCCTTTTGTACACCATTGTGTGAAAATTTTCCATTTTCCTTCATATGCTTACAGAGGGGAGGGCCCTGTTGCTTGAGCAATTCTCTCCATGACTGGTTGTAAGAACTGTTTATTATTGAGGACCTGTTTAATATGACCCTGACATGCTTCATCTGTGTTGGGATGAAACAAGTGACATCATGGCTGTTTGAGCATATGATGGAAAATCTCGATTTTCTAGGGAACTTCCTTTGTGAGATTGAAGAGGTTGTTAATCCATGACTTCTTCCATCTGGGTGGTGCAATGAGGATGAGGTGACACTCTGTTTCTCTTGTTTTCTGTATCACCTTTGGAATCAGAGTTGTTGGAGGGTAGGTGTACATGTTCAGGATGTTCCAACCTATGGATAGTGCATCGACTGCCAAGGCTTTGGGATCTGGGACTGGTTAGACAAAGGTTGAGTTTTGTATTCCACCTTGTTGCAAACAGGTCCACCAATGGTTGGTCCATTGGACAGATATCTGAGTGAAAACCAGAGGAGAGACCATTCCATTTGTATTAGCTGATTGTTCAGGGACAAGAAGTCGTACATTTATTTGTCCTGGAATATGACGAACTTGGATATGGATTTGTTGTTGATGACACCACTTTAGTAAGTCCAACAAAGGTCTGAGTAATTGATTCTGCCTTGCCATTTGAGATAAGTCATCACTGTAAAGTTGTTGGATAGAATTAGGACTCCCTTTCCATTTAAATATTCCTGCCACCAGTGAAAAGCTTTCAAAATGACCTTCCTCTCTAGAATATTGATATGCAGATACCATTTCTGTGAAGACCACACTCTACTGGCTTCCTGAAAGATAGGTGCACCCCAGCAGCATTCTGTACTTTGTATCCATATAGAATGTGACTTCTGTCTATTGTACTTGCAGAGGTGTACCTGCTGTGAGCAAAGTTAGGTTAGGTTAAGATGGTACCACATATTTGTGCAGATGGTAAGAAGTTAGTCCAGGGGGACAAAAATTTGGCTTCCACTGGGATAAAAGAATCATTTGTAACAGGCGCATATCCAGGCAACCTAGGATGGTGAGGCCTGCTTCAGTGTTGAGCATGTCTAGTAGGTTACAGAATTCCCATGTGGATAGAGTTATAAGATAAAGTAAAGAAGTCACCATGGTCCAGATTTTCAATGCCAATTCCTGAGGGAGACTTTCAATGTTTACCTATGTGTTGAACTCCATATCTCAATGAAACAATTGTTGAGATGGGACTGGGTTGGATTTGTCCTGGTTGACAAGAAAGCCCAGATCAAGCAGTGTAATAAGGGTTATCAAGTCATGTTCTAAGACATAACTCACCTGATGTTTTTGCAGGATGTCATCCAGGTAACTTGACATTGCCACAGTGGAGATTGTCCAGATATGAGCCATTACTCAGTTCATCAGATGAGTGAAGACCCAGGGACTGATGTTGAATCCAAAAGGGACTGCTCTGAATTGGTATATGATGTTGTTGTAGGCAAATCACAGGAACTTTCTGGAAGTCTGGAAGCCTTGATGAAGAAATGTGTCTTTTAGGGTTCACTCTGATTGGGAAGTTTCCCTCTTGGATGGCACTCAGAATGTACTGTTGAGTTTCCATTGAGAACCAAGGAGTGTGAATGAATTGATTGGGGGCACTTACATTGATAACAGGTGCAGAGTGCCATTTGCCCCTTGGACCAATAAAAGTCTGGAATAAAACCCCTGAAAATTAATTTTTCAAATGATTTCTACTGCCCTTTTCTGGAGAAGGTTGTTTATTTCTTGCTGAAATGTGGTGGCTTTGAATGGGTCTGTTAGGATGTTAGTAGCTGATGGGACCCTGGACAGTCAAGTTCACTGATTGTCGTGGCAAATCTTGTCCCATTCTGCAGCAAAGAAATGAAGCCCTCCTCCTAACAGGATCTGTGGTAAGGGCAGAGTGGAGATGATACCATTTTTGAGAGGTGGAAACGGTAGTGTAAAGAAACATTGGCACAAACAATTATTCCCTCTCTGTCTTTTATCCATCTTAGTTCATGAGAACTATGGTTTTTGATGGGTGGAACTTCAACAGGACAGATTCTCAGAGGTTTGTGTCCAAGGTGTGTCCTTTGTTTCATATTATTGATTTCTCACAATGTCCCTGTATTGATGCTGTGATTGTGGGAGGGAAATAGGTCTCCTTGGTGGCTTGTTTGTAGACTTCTTTTATCTGGCTGTTAAAAAGGAGATTAGATGATAAAGGCTGTGATAACTGTAGCTTGGCCTAATGATGATCATTAAAGAAGGTGGAGGGAGACAGCACTGCATCTCATTCTGCCAATTGTAAATTTGTAGCTGCTGTTATGCATTGGCTAAGGTGTGTTCAGCAGCTCTGTTCAATACTCAGGCCAATCTACAGACCGACTCCCATGCATGTCCCGTGAAATTTGAGGAGGAAGAAGGTAAGTTATGTTCTGCCTGTTGGAAGATAGCCATGGATACTAAGTCCAACATAGAGCCAACAGTTACAATATTGCATACCAATTGCAGTCTGTTGTTAAAAAGCCTTCGAATCCATACATATGGAGTATGGCTTTGTCATCCCCAAAGCTGCGATACTGATTACTGGGATGTCCAAATAAAGTACAGTGTATGGCAATTGTAGAACACTGGTGAAAGTTTGATGGTAGGCACTTTTTTGAGAAAAATAGACAGCTGAAGCTTGGATCTTGTAATTGATGATAAAGACAGTTCAAAATGTCTGTAACTCTGCCTGAGTGAGTAAGTAATTGGAACTTGAATTTTCCTTTTCTTGTCATAATATCAAGGGATGCTGGAGCTCAAGTCCAGGTAGCTGATGGGGTGGGAAGAGGAGGGCAGAACTCTGGAGGTAAAAGTCAGAAAACTTCTTTCACTGAAGCTCTGAAGGCTGAGTCTTCACATGACATCATACAGTCTAGAAGCAATGAAGGAACTTTAGATCTAGCATCATCTTTGCTTACATGAGGTGAAGCTAGCATCTCTTGCATTGCCTGAGAATTAGCTGGCAATGAGTGTCAAGGTCTGCTGCTCACTAAACTCGTGGAGTGCCCTGAATTTGATACTGTAACTTCCAAGCAATGGTTGCAACAGAAGAAGGCCATCTTTGTGGGGAGGATGTGGTCCAATGCATTAAGTTGCGATGGATTACAGAATGTTTAATCCATGTAATTGGCCTGTTCAACTGCTGTGCAAGATGATACTTTTGCCTGTTTGCTTAGCTCTTTTCCTCGCTGTTCAGTGATATAGAGTTGAACCCTGAGGTGGCAAAAAATATAGATACTGCAAATTATGAGGAGTCCTGTGGTGTTGACCTAGGTACTGGGGCTGTCTCCAACCATGTAGATTTTCAGTCTTTTGTAGCTAAGCACCATTCGTTGATTTACCTGACTTATCTGTCAGAGATTTCTGAACTGAAGACATATCAGCCTGTAGACTTACGATGTCATCCTTAGCTGTGTGTTTCTGTGTTTTGCCCATGGTTTAATCTGTAAGACAAATAAAGCAGCACATATAAATCTGTGTAACCCTGTACCTTACTTTTTTAACAAAATGTTGGTGCAGAGCTATACCTTATAATGTTTTACATGGAAATTAGTGAAAGCAGATGATAATTAAGCCATGAAGCATCCAGGTATAATATAATGACAATACTACCTGTAGGAAAGATCAATGATGGCTTGCACAGGTAAAATCATTGAAACTTGGTGCCTGAATGCTAAGAATGTATTGGTATAGAAAACTCACCTGTATGTACCCGGTCATAGTGGAATTGCACATATATTAAGAGTTTTCTATAAGCATTAGAGACTTGCATGCACATAAAATATAATTATAACACAGAGTTAATGTGAAGTCACATAGGATGCACGTGCAAGCACCTAAATGTGTGAAGACAATAATGTGTTAGAAAATTGTAAATGCAGAATTTTATCAGTATAGGAAGAGAGAAAAGTTGGTAATATAGACGGAGTACACTTTCATTAGATCTGAAGTGGAAAAACTCCTCCAACTTGTAATGGTATATCTTCCAAAAGTAGATTATGGCTTTTGCAAGGTCTCTCATGATGAAAGCAAGCTTCTTAGCACAAGCAGAAGTAGTAACTGAGATATTCATGGGATTTGCCATCAATCCCTAAACTAAGGGGTGAGCACTCTTCATGACAGCCACCTAGGTAGGCAGATAACTTTTAGCTTCTTTTAGCTAAAAGTGTTATCTGGGAGGGCTGGATTTTTGTGAGGTAGTGGATGTTCTCCTGAGATATTATGATTGGATAACGTATTTAAAGAAGAAATATTTATCTGCCAGATCAAGACTGATAGCAAACTCATTTGGATGAATGGAAAGGCAAACTGATCTTGTTATCTCCATTTTGAATTTCAGTGGGAGTATTAATTGATTTAGTCAACTCAGATCAATGATCAGCCTGAGTTTGCATTTGGCCTTCCTGACCAGAAAATGCCTGGAGGAGAACTTTGGATATTGTGATCCTGAACAATCTCCACTACCCACTTCTTATGAGTGTCCTAATCTTTTGCTGTAAATGTGTGTCCTTTACAAGGTCCAATGGTAATTCCATCAAAAATGAGAGGACAAAATGGGAGGGTGTTGGCAAAAGGAGAATGAAAACCCCTTTGAAACGATTTAGATACCCACTTGCTTTTTGGAAGATTGATCCAATGCTCTTTGACGTGCAGGAGTCTGATGCCCATCAGAAGGCTGTCTGTTCCCAGTCAGGGAGATGAGTCAATGGTGAGAGGGTGGAGGCCTGGGGGATTGAGAAACTTATCTCCTAACCCGTTTATAAGAATGTCTCTAAGACTGATTAGCAGGTTATCTCCATATGCAGAGTTGAGATCATGGCTGGTTTTTGAAGTAAGCAGTGAATGACTCTGTATTACTTTGTCCCTGCTAATCAGGTCTTTGAAGATGGGTCAGAGAGGGTTTATAAGGCAATCGTGACTGCAGAGTGAGGTGGAGAGGCAGTTCTTCTCTATCATGCTACTGAAAAGCAAAGGTGAACCAAAGGGAATGGTGCGCAGGGTCAGGGCATAGCATGGTACATTTGAGGTGGACCATAAGCATGCATCCCACTGCACAAGGTCAAGATTGATGGAAATGATAAAAACATTTGCCATAGATGGTGGACCACCCTGTTGAGCACCTTTGCTATCCCCTTGGTCCATAAATGAGGCAGGCACAAACAAAGGAGTGATTCTTTTGTCTTTCAAATTAGTCAGCACCTTCTAAACATATCAAATATTGCCACTGCCTGCCAATCAGCTGGTCACATATTTGGTTCCTTTGTGGAATGATGACTATCCAACATGAGGTAAGTCTAAGTTAAATTTTACCACTCTTAAGCCAGAGCATTAATGTTGTGATTGGTATAAAGTATTTATGGTGCAACTTTATCCAGGAAAATATATAAATGAAACCACTGTATTGTTATTATTACTGTTACATTTACAATTATAAGTCTTACACAGGTTTTGTCATCAGAATGCTCAAAGGAACATTAACTGACTGGTTCTGTAAGTCTAGTAATATATAGGACCAACATTCAAGACACATTAGCTTTGATAGCAAAGCATTATGCTCCTAATATAAGGTTTGTAGGTTCAATGCCTACGAAAGCCAGCCTTCTTGGTATGATACTTGAAATTTGACTTACCTAGAGCACTTGTGAGAAGACTGAAGCGATTGGTAAGTCGCTGAACAATCTTGACCTCATGGCCAAACACACACAGTGCCACACTTTCCTCTGTTATGTCATTTTCTTGGAGAGAATGTTCCATGCCTGAAAGTAAGAGTTTAGATGAAGTATATTATGTAAAATAAATGGATCTCTCACACATTAGCATATCAGTCTGGTGATAAGCCCACTCCAAGTAATAATGAAGAGTCAATCAGAATATTTAGGATTTTTATGTGACTGTATAAAACACAAAACCAACTGTAAATAATGCGAACCCAAATATTCCATCACATTACATGCTGGCATATCAGGGTCTCTGTTGTGTGCCTTATAGTAAGTAGAACAAAGAGCAAATATGCAGATCTGCTAGTACATGACATAACAGTCTATCTGGCTTTACCGTAAGGCTATTTTCAAAGTGTTGCCAAATTTTTCATCTTTGTCTAAGAAAGTCATCTCCAATGATAACCCACCCTATACTTTTCTTCACACTGACAAAGTTGGCACCATGTGTTTATTACGGGAGAAATGCTGAATACTTCTGCAGGAGTTTGGATGCATGTAGGGACTGGTGCTTACATACCCGCTATAAAATGCCTGATGAAAGTGGTAGCTTGATACCAGGCTCTGCTCTCTGCCATAGTAGAAGATATGTCCAGGCATAAGACTGTGCAAATTTTTCCAACCTTCTCCTTTGGTCCTGTAAGGAATTGCAAAGAAAGTTACTGCACAACGTACATGTTTTTGTCAGAATTTCTTTATGATATTCTCTGCAAAGTGCATAAAAGATAAAATTAAAATCATGCAATATTTGTTACATTTAGATAATGGCTAAGTGAACAAACCAATTAATAATAATCAGAGTATAAAAGTTGTCCTGCTAACTTGTTGATAGAAATAAAATCTATTCAACTGTATCTTAGCTCCATTTAACCAAAGATCACATTTATATGAAAAAGTATCATAAACAGTTCTTTTCTTACTAAACACTATATACTTAACAGATGATCTCATCTTCTGACTCCATGCCTACATTAGGATATGAATCAATCTCTCTCTCTCTCATATATATATATATATATATATATATAAAAATTTATCTGATTTTAACATCCTTGCCCTAATTGTTCCAACAATTTATGTCAGGTGAGTCATAATTATTAATAGCTGACATGTATACGCCATCCAATGGTCAAGAAGTGTTTGGGTTACCTCTCATCGCTAATTACACCTGATTAACAACAGGCAAACAAAAGAGAAATAATGAACATTGCCTTAGGTAAAATTTGTTCCAGTCCACAATTTGCTTACGGGTTAATTTCTAAATAAAAAGTGAATACCAACATTTGGCCTTGGCTTGAATAAGTTTTATTCAAGCATTCAATATCATCATACGCTGCAGGTATCTAGTTCAGTGTGATTACCACAGGGTCAGAATGCAGTCATCTAGTTCAGTATGATTACCACAGGGTCAGAATGCATGTATTTACCTCAGTATAATTACCACTGGGTCAGAATGCAGTCATGTAGTTCAGTATGATTACTACAGGGACAGAATGCATGTATCTACCTCAGTATGATTACCACAGGGTCAGAATGCATGTATTTACCTCAGTATAATTACCACAGGGTCAGAATGCAGTCATCTAGTTCAGTATGATTAAAATAGGGTCAGAATTCATGTACCTACCTCAGTATGATTACCACAGGGTCAGAATGCATGTATTTACCTCATTATGATTACTATAGGGTCAGAATGCAGTCATCTAGTTCAGTATGATTAAAGTATGGTCAGAATTCATGTACCTACCTCAGTATGAGTACCACAGGGTCAGAATGCATGTATTTACCTCAGTATGATTACTGTAGGAACTGAATGCATGTATCTACCTCAGTATGATTACTGCAGAGACAGAATGCATATATCTACCTCACTATGATTGCTACAGGGACATAATGCAGGTATCTACCTCAGTATGATTACTGCAGGGACAATATGCATGTATCTACCTCAGTATGATTACTGCAGGGACAATATGCATGTATCTACCTCAGTATGATTACTGCAGGGACAATATGCATGTATCTACCTCAGTATGATTACTGCAGGGACAATATGCATGTATCTACCTCATTATGATTACTGCAGGGACAATATGCATGTATCTACCTCAGTATGATTACTGCAGGGACAATATGCATGTATCTACCTCAGTATGATTACTGCAGGGACAATATGCATGTATCTACCTCATTATGATTACTGCAGGGACAATATGCATGTATCTACCTCAGTATGATTACTGAAGGGACAGAATTCATGTATCTACCTCATTATGATTACCACAAGGTCAGAATGCAAAACTATGTGCTCCTGGTGAATATTTTGTTTAAAAAGCAAAGCTGTGCATCAAATTTTTCATATGAAATTTAAAAGAGTTTAGCTGGTCAGATTTTCTTCACATTTAGTCTAAAGTAAATCAAACTAAGATAAATAAATTTCCATTTGTTTGCAATGGAAGGAAAATTCATTTGCATAAACAGCAACAGGGCAAGAATATAGAATTTCAGCTATATCTGAAGCATTTTTGCAAGTTCACAAACAGGATTCTAACTGGTACAGGATAATTCTGACTGAAAAATATCATAAACTATCAGCTACATCCAAAGAGAATTTTACTTTGGATCATAAAATATTTTAAAAAACTGTCCTAGTATTAGGCAGTTCTCACCATACTATGGGAACTTCTTGCAGACATGTAAGGAATTTAAATTTTGTGAAAACTGAAGCTCAACCACAAAGACCTAAGTCCACAGTAGAATAAATAATTATTTTTACAACTTGAAGGTCCATGCTTCATACAGTTTTGTTACTTAGGGTAAACATAGGACAGTTAATAGTTAAAAATTGCAGTAGTTGGACAAATTTTCCGGTAAACAGCCTGTCTATCCCCTGCCCCCTTTATCTTTACATATTTGAAAGGTCACATTAAAGTGGCACAATTTACTCCAAAGCAACAATAACAAGATTCAGGCTTCCAATTTGTATGCATGTTAGAACAGGGTTTGTGTTGTCTTCTTAAATAGCATATTTGAACGTGGTAAAAGATCAGTGTCATCTGCAACACAAAGCAATAATAGCAGAACCAATTTTGGGCCAAAATGTACAGAAAAATCTCAGTACTATGTCACAAGGTAAACTTTTTAATTTATAAGCTTACATAGTCATGTACTTAAATATGTGGACATTACATTTTCATTGAGAATATGTCCTATCATGTCCAATCCTAACATTACATAACCCTAAAATTTTCAACAAAATTACCAATGCGAATGAGGAATATCATATTTTGCATAAAGAATAACAATCCTAAAAAAACATGAAATTCTGCAACTTTTATTTAAAAAAGAATAATAATTCACAAAAAGAAGAAAACCCAGCAAACACAAGAAATGTTATAATGAGGGAATTAGAGATTTTATCACCAGGCTTTCCCTGTCACATGTTGAGTGTCTGTCCATTATTAGCATTTTCTGGACAGGTTAATTCTACTCTCATTGTAAAAGTTCCTAATGTCTGCTGCTTTATTGATGTTGCAGTCATTAAAACCTAAACACCAAGCTTAAAGTACCAATGTTTGAGATAGGCTGATCATTAGAACCTAAACACCAAGCTGAAAGTCCCATTGTTTGAGATCTGCTGATCAAGAAAACCTAAACACCAAGCTTAAAGTACCAATGTTTGAGATAGGCTGATCATTAAAACCTAAACACCAAGCCAAAAGTACCATTGTTTGAGATCTGCTGATCATTAGAACCTAAACACCAAGCTGAAAGTCCCATTGTTTGAGATCTGCTGATCAATAAAACCTAAACACCAAGCTGAAAGTCCCAAAATTTGAGATTTATTGTTCAAAAAAACCTAAACACCAAGCTGAAAGTACCATTGTTGCGATCTGTTGATCAATAAAACCTAAAAACCAAGCTGAAAGTACCATTGTTTGAGATAGGCTGATCATGAAGCATTTGGCTTTTGTCACTAAATAAATCTCAATAAATTTATTGTTTCTGGGCAAGATTTGTGTTTTGATTTAACTGATATATATATATATATATATATAAAGAGAGAGAGAGAAAGAGATAGATTTGATCAGAACCTCTACAGTTGCTATTACACAATAAGTAGTATTATTGTTTGATAATATCTGTAAATCTTTGTTGCTATATAATTATATCTGTATAACTTCATTATTATTATATATACCTGTATATCTTTATTGCTATAATTATATGTTTATCTTTATTGCTATATAATTATATGTATACTTTTATTGCTATATAATTATGTCTGTACATCTTTATTGCTATATAATATCTGTATATCTTTACTGCTATTAAATAATACTGGTACACCTTTATTGCTATATAATAACATCTGCATTTCTTTACTGATATATAATTTTATGTTTATCTTTATTGCTATATAATTACATCTGTATATTTTTACTGCTATATAGTTATGTGTATATCCTTATTGCTATATAATTATATATCTTTATTGCTATTAAATAATACCCATATATCTTTATTGCTGTATAATATCAGAATATTTTTATTGCTATAGTGTATATAATTTATCTGCATATCTTTATTGCTATAAGATAAAATCTGTATATCTTTATATCTTTACTGCTGTTAAATAATATCTGTATATCATTATTGCTATATAATATCTTTATATCTTTACTGCTATATAAAATTATTCTGCTATGAATGCACGTAATACTTTAACAAGAACTATAAATAAACAATAAAATACATATAGTCATTGTGGGTATTTTTCCTTTTTAAACCGAATGCAAATTCAACCTCAAAAACCATCTGTCCTGCATATACCTGTTGTGAGAAACACCCTGTTTTGACAGACAACTTGTAGTTGGCAGAACGCATTATCTCTCAAGATAGGTTTTACTCTAACATTATGTGGTAACAAAAGTACAGTGAATGGTACATTATATACCTGCCCCATGTTTAACAGTCATGTATTTTGGCATGAGTTGTACCTAATGCAGATGACATATGGGACATGGTTGACTAATAATTGTCTTAATCTGAATTGTTAGCCTGTCAGGTCAAAACTAAAACAACAATATATTATATTATATTATATTATATTATATTATATTATATTATATTATATTATATTAAAACTACAACAGAAAGATGTTAAATGTGAAGAAAAAATATTGAATCAGCTTATAAAACAAACACAACTCTTTTGTCCCCATTTTTCTTACATTATTCTTTTTTCAGTATCATTTATGTAAAGCATAATGAAGATCTGCAATATCCAAAATTATTCTCTCTTGCCGTTACATCTGACATTAGCAAAATATTAGGGAACAATACACCAATATCTTACAAAGAAAAATTATTCTCTCTTGCCATTACATCTGACATTAGCAAAATATTAGGGAACAATACACCAATATCTTACAAAGAAAAATTATTTCATGTTTTCATGTAACAGAGATATACAGATTTTTTTTTTGCAATGTGTTGAATAAATTTTACATGTCACTACATAATCATTTAACGACTCACTACAGTCAATATGAATGTTTCAAACAGTTAACTGATTTGACATATTTCTATAGATACTAGTATACAAATAGTCAATTGTTTTGACACATTGCTATGGGTACTAGTATTCAAACAGTCAATTGTTTTGACACATTGCTATGGGTACTAGTATTCAAACAGTCAATTGTTTTGACACATTGCTATGGGTACTAGTATTCAGACATTTAAATGATCTGACACATTTCTCACTAGAGTCAATATGAATGTTTCAAACAGTTAATTGATTTGACATATTTCTATGGGTACTAGTATTCAAATGGTCAATTGTTTTGACACATTTCTATGGGTACTAGTATTCAAACAGTCAATTTATTTGACCATTTCTATGGCTACTAGAATTCAAATGGTCAATTGACTTGATATATTTCTATGGGTACTAGTATTCAAACAGTCAACTGATTTGACACATTGCTATCAGTACTAAATAATACTCAAACAGTCAACTTGGGTGAGGTGGGATTACCAAGGAGGGCATTAATGCTGAATAATGCTTGTTACGGGGTAAGGTGGGGGGCGCTGAGGATAACCATGGGGAAGGTGGCCTGAAAAAGTTTGGGAACCACTGCTGTTGAACATAAAAACATATAAATCTTTGGAATGCAAATAGTCAATAATGACAGATTGTAGAGTTTGTAGTGTTTGTGCTGTTGGACAGTGTGGGCAAGACCAAAGTAGAATGGTGCAAGCTTGCAAACCTGATGTAATTCTGGCAAGAACACAATATCCAACAGTAGAAACATTATAATTTATATATTATATACCACTATTTTTAAATTATAAACTTTATTCAAACTATTTCTAAAAAAAATTAAAATAAATATAAATATGTTTACTTGTTTAAATTATTTTATAAGACTGAATCAAGCATTACTACACCAGATGGCATGACATGGCTATACATGCTGTTGCATCTTGATAGATCTCCTATGACATCATGTTACATAGCAACAAACTTATTGGGTCTTGTGTATGTTTAACAGTGCCCACTATCTGACAATGTCCAATAAGTGGAAATGTTTAACTGTGCCTAGTGCATGACAATGTCCAATAAGTGAAAACATTAAACAGTCCCCAGTTCCTGAAAATATCCAATAAGTGGAAATGTTTAACAGTGCCAAATGCTTGACAAAGTCCAATAAGTGGAAATGTTTAACAGTGCCCAGTGCCTGAAAATGTCCAATAAGTACAAATGTTTGACAGTGCCAAATGCTTGACAATGTCCAATAAGTGGAAATGTTTAACAGTGCCAAATGCCTGACAATGTCCAATAAGTGGAAATGTTTAACAGTGCCAAGTGCCTGACAATGTTCAAAAGTGCCCTGTGCCTGAAAATGTCCAATAAATGGAAATGTTTAACGGTACCCAGAGCTTGACAATGTCCAATAAGTGGAAAACTTCCAGGATAATACTACTCCATGCATTTCCATAGGCAGTCTTGCATTGGGTGCTGTATATACGTGCTTATAAGTCTAGTCATGCTGTAAACAACATAGACCCTGATCTAGTATAGCATAATGTATTGGCAGATCTCAGTCAATTGTTGTTTCTTCTTCTGATTATTCCTAACAAACTGCATGGACCCAGATCTGCTGGTGCACTATGTGTTGGTGGATCTGGGTCTCTACAGTTTAAAGATGAACTCGATTTATAAGTGAATAATCGAGGGTATATAGCAGTTAAAAATTGAATCTGCTCAAAAGACATTTTTTGTGTTTCAATGACTTCATCTTGCTTTTGTTTTCCTACCTTACTAATGTAGGAAAACAAATGTATGATGAAGTCATTGAAATACAGAAAATGTCTTTTGAGAAGTTCTATTTTTAATGAAGTCCAACTGCAAATAGCGTACCAAAAGATCAGGTCTATCTTAGATTTTTCCTACCGACTGTGAGTACATATATTAATCTACGCTAAATGCAGCTGATAATATCTTTGAAAATGTTATTAGGATGTGATGTACAGTTTGGTATCACCAATGTCAATTGCAAACTGAAACAAACAAAAATAGATTTGTGCTAGCAAACTTCATGTAAACCCATTGAAGACAAAAAGAGTCTAAGTTTAACAAAATTAAAAACTAGGAATGTCTGAATAATTTCTAGTTTTTGTTCATGGAGTTTTCAAGTACTTCTATATTTTTTTTTCTTACCACAGTTAAATGTTCTCCCTATGTTCCTGTGTTTATCACTGCTTAAATGTGCACAGAAGTAGAAGAAAAAGAATCTACAACTGGATGCAACTCTATTTGGTGATAACCCATGTCATGTGTCATTTGATCCACCCAACTTTAGCCCATTTTAATTATTTATTTAATCATTACATTTGGAATATACATAAATAACAAAAATTCTGAACTTAAAGAGTACTGTATGTACTCGCTTACAAGATGAGTCCAACTGCAAACTGCGCAGACCCAGATCTGCCGTCACATAATGCATAGGAGATCTGAGTCTGCGCAGTGTGTTAGGAATAATCAGTAGAACAAACAAAATGGACCTTTATTTGTATGCACATTATGCTACAGCAGATCAAAATCCGTTATCTGCAGTTAGACTTGACTTATAAGCAAGTATATGCAGTAATATTTTATTCATTCTTAAGGTTTAGCATTCCTTTAAAATCAAGAAGTTCTGTGAAAAATTCAAAGATAAAACCAACTTTTTCAAAGTTAAAGGAGTTTTCAAGGCAACCCCTCAAATTCAAGGATTTTTCAAGGTTATACAAATCATGAATAATAGCATGAAAATGTAATCAGATCATCTGTTTATACATCCAAACATGCATAAGAATTTCATTTGTCTACTTCATGTGGGTTTTGCTAAATTGTGCTAAAAAAGTATTTTTTGCAAAATTCCAGCAAATTTACAAACGAGTAAAAGAAAAAAAATTGCTGTAAAGACCAGAAAATCTAATTAGGTCATCTGTCTATGAATAAGAATATGCCTACAAAATTTCATTTCAGGTACAAAAACATATTTTAACATTTCTTATAATTGCCTGAAAATCTAATCAGGTCATTTACTCATGACAATGATAAAGTGTGTCACATTTCATGGCTCTAAGTCCAATAATTTTTGTGCTATCATCCTAAAGATGGTTCTGGGATGGAGGTATGGACATAGAGATATAAAGATATATGGATTTATGGACATAGAGATGTGCAACTGCATGGATGGACAGCAGCAAAGCAATATGGCCCCCATCCACAATAAAATTTTGGACACTGAGAAAAGATTGACAAAGCACTAATTTTGTGTTTGAGTCCTACCTGTCAGAATTTTCTTTACCTATATAAATTTTTTCATCTCCATCTCTGAATGAATATGTGAGCAAAGGGAGGTAATTCACTTTAAACTTGGATCTCTGTTCCTTTGAAATAGGTTGTACAAAGGATACAAACATATGAACATTAACCCTTTTAAAATCACCAGTATGATAATGAAATGGATGAATTTCCAGCCAAACTGATGAAACTGTTTCTATTTGGATATCATAAAATATGAATGCAAATAAAAACTTCTGTAGCAAGACTGGTTCACCTGCATCAACTTCTGCCTTGGCAAGTTCAGCCCAATATAAGGCTGGTATCCCAGGTACCAGTATGGTTGTTGTTTGCTTTGGTATCAGCTCTGGACCTGAAAAAAAACATAATAACAATAATTATTGTTTCAATCATAAATATTCTGTGTAAACTGTCCAAGCAGCTTAATGTAGAACTGTCAACAATGAATAGTGTAAACTGTCCACACAGCTTAAACTGGAGCTGTCGGCAATGAATACATCAGATGCTCTGGTTGCTAAAATTTACTTACCAATAAGAGGAACCTTGTAAAACAAATTTGAATGTATACTTCAGCTCAACACACATAAGTTAAAATACACATAAATGCAAGAACATGAATTGAACCCATTTTTTTGGCTGTAGATCAAAAAGCATTTCAAATTCAGAAAAAGACTTCTCAGAATTTGCAATGCAAAAAGCAGTATTAAAAAGGTTTTGTTCTGTGGTGTTTACAACATATATGCATGTTCTGATCTTAAAAGAGAAGCAGCTTCATCTTTACCAATAAATGAATTTGTGAGCACTGCATGTCAACTAGATCTTATTAAATGTCTTTAATGAATATACTGACTTGAACTAACTTCTTAAGAATATATATATATATATATATATATATATATATATATATATATATATATATATATATATATAATAATAATAAAATCAGTTACACAGTTACATGGATGTTTGTGTACAGAACAATGAAGACAATAATTATCATGTACTAATGATAGTTATTGCCACCCTTTTCCCCATCTGATAATCAAAATGTGAATCTCCACTGTTCTGCAACCTTGTCCATGCCACAATCAATGTTTATGGACCTGTTGCTAAATATCCATCAAAGGATTTAGGAAATAAATACAAATGAAAAAACTCGGACCACCACAATGATGCTGATTTTCTGTATGTGACCTTGACTCCAAGGTCAAAGTGGCAAGCATGAATGTTACAGGATGAATTATCTTAGTTTCATAATGATTGATGCCAAAATTTAACAAAATCCAAAGGATATATATGCTAATGAAAAACTTTAACCAAAATCTTCACATATTGTTCACATCGACACTGAAGCTCAAAAATATCATGTAAGTTTATATTAACTGTTTATATGAATGCTCGCAATATTATAACAAGAATTATGAATTAAGAACAAAATATATGTACAGTAATTATGAGTATTTTCATTCTTGAATTTTGACCTTGAAAATGGGTTCACCTACACAGACCTGTTATGTGTGACAACCTCTCTTGAACAACCACTTTGTTGGCAGAAGGGGTAATACCTCAGATAGGTTTTACGTTAACATAAGATTACATGTAATACATACATTGATCTTTTGCTGTATCAGCTTGGTGAGTTTCCTTATTGTCTCTCCCTTGTATAGACTTTCCTTGTAGTTTTCTGGGTCCAAAATTGGGATTCCCTAATGTTAGCCCTGAAGTTTTGTTTTCATTGGCCTTTGGCAGTATCTGAGGCTTCTGATATCCATTAGCATTCTCATCTTCATTTTCATCTACACTGTCACTATCATCTCCATAACATGTAATGTTGGGTCCTGTGTCAGAATTTAATGCATTTTTCATAGTAGAATTTCTGGAATCAGTTTTGACCTTGACTGATGAAGTATCAACTATTGTTTGTCCTTTTGATGGAGTGCTGGCAGCATTATCTCCATCACCAAGTCCATTACTATCACCATCTGCTGCAGAATTTGATAGAAATATTCCAGTTTTTGTGTCTATAAGCTCATTGGAACTTTGTTTAGCACTTGCAATTAGGTTATCAAACTTACTAACAAGATCACTGAATGTTCTGTTTAACAGTTCTATCTCCTGTTGTCTCCCCTTCTTATTTTCTTTCAAAACATGGATCCTACATTTTAGAGCTGGAAAGAAAAAAGAAGATAAATGAATGTCCTAACAATGCAGTACATTAGAACATCCTGGCATACTACTGGTGTAAACATGTAACCAATGCAAACACTGTAAAGTATCTCCAAATATTATCTTTTTTCCAAATGCACTCAAATACACTCAGATACACTCAAATACACCCAAGTCTACCCATAAAATATATGTAATGAGGTATATTTATATACACAGAAACATTTTAAATATATAATTAATGAAAGCAAACACTTTAAGCCTCAATTTTCTGTTATTGCCTGCAGACATCATTAGCCCCCACTCTTATTGACTACGTACATGTGACATTTTTAATTAACAATTAAAAACTGACTAGACATGCTATATTTCCGTAAGTGGTATCCGTAAGACTAAAATGGAAGGATACAATTTTGTAATCTACCTGTCTTTCTTTTTTTATTGTGGCTTGGAAACATAAAAAAGAAAGAAGGAATATGATGAAGAATTTTATTAGTTTATAATAAGAATTTAAAATATAGGAAATCTTGGGTTGAATAATATTTCAATCTTAAGCACATTTTAATTATGTTTTCTTCTTTGTTCTTTTCTTCTCTTCTTTTTTCTTTTGATTAAGTGATTTATAACATCATAAAAATAATCAAATTAAAAACAATAAAAAAATTCCTACCTTCACAATGTGTGTCACTCTTTCTCTCACTGCAACAGAATATGTACATAAAATTATTTAATATGAAACATATGAGGCTCAAGTGGCCTCAAGATTGATAGCCTGTTCAACATTTACACAGGGCTCACACTACCAGGTGAAGTGGGCAACAAAGTCGCCTAAAATATGTAAACTTCGCCTTCTTCTGTTAGGAAAGCGAAAACGACTTCGCCCTGTGAATTTTTTCGAGATACTTTGACCAACCATATCTTTTTGAGATGTCCCCTCGCCTTAGCCAGGTTGTTGTGTTCATCAAGCCATTAGTAGCTAGGCCTAATTTTGTTGTCAATTATGTTGACAAACAAACTCTAGCACATTTACAGGCATGTGTTTTGATAGCTGATTGACCATTAACCCTTTCTTCGAGTCAGTTAGCAACTATCACTGCCCAATTTCCTCATGTTATCCTTAATGATAAAAACATACAAACTTGTGTTTCGAAACTTTAACAATAGAATGTAAATAGCAATTTGTGTTTTAAGAATAAGATCGGTGATCTGGATATATTAACTGCCTCTTGTACACTATTTTGTCATAAAATTAGTTTGAAACTGTAAGTGAACCTGTAATGGGGAAATACATCACTTTGTGTGGAAGTACCAGTTTAAAGTTTATTAGATTGTCTACAAGAGTAGTTGGCCAAAACATCTGGGTTAATATGATGCTGGATGTGCAAACATTTTAAAAGTTTATTCCATCATTAATATCTACAGCTGCATTTGCTGGCAGACCAGCATCATTTGTACAAAATTAATAAGTCTTTATACCAGGATGCTTTTGGTCAAATTGTGTCAAGTACTATTTGTGACTTTTTGAGAAAGAAGTGATTTAAAGATTATTCTTTTGTAGCAATTACAACCATGTTGATTGTAGATATGCATCATTATTGCAGATTTTAAAAGACTCTGTACATGAGCTTTTTGAGATGGAAACATTTAAAGTTTATGTAATTTTAGTAAAGCAGATCAATACCATTTGTTTGAATCTGAAAGGTCTTTATGCCATAATGCTTTTAATCAAAATAGTCCAATTTTATTGAATAAATTTTGCAAGGTAATTGAAAGTTTTTTCCACCTTAGTCACAGCAGCCATGTCTGACAGCAGTATTATCTATACAGAACTTAAAGGCAGTCATAACAATATGTTTTCTGTCAAATTTGTTTAAAATTCTGTTTTTATAAAGTGCTATTCATAGGAAAATGAAAACATGTGAACAAATTTAAAAGTTTAACAAACATCGTTGTGAGATGTCCCACCTTCAATTAACTTGACAGCCAGATATCTATAGTTTCAAACGACTGGAAATTAAATTTGCATTTTTCTCAGCCATTGGTAGCGATAATAGCATAAACTTTTTTTGTTGCAAACAGGAAACTTTCACAGCACAATAAATGTGTTCAAATCATTACGGAAAATGGAACAATCTATTAGAATTCATAGCTTTTATTTAAGTTTGGCGCTGACTTCTTTTGATGAAAAAGTCCTTGGTATTTATTGAAGAATGTAGTTGACTTGCTTTGATGAACGAGCATGTGTTATTGAAGGCACTGCTAAAGACCATCTTTGGAGGACTAAACAAATGCCCTTTTGTTATTGTGATGGCAACATCAAATAACTGTAGAACATACATTGGGACATAATGTTTTTTCATTTGCTTAGTATTTATATAGAATGATTGGTGCTTCATATGTAATCAATTTTCTTTGAAGTTTCAGCAAAACTGTTTTCTCAACAATAACAAAATAATTACCAATAGTCTGGTCTATTGTAGTTGTTCCAGTTAATGACTTCAAAGGTGGTCGATTGTTGCTAGTCCAGTAGCATGACTATTTGAGTTATATCATAACATACAGTCTAAAGACCAGACATCAGCATAAGAGGATTATGATATAATAAAGCACTGTTAAGATTGTTTGTCAATATGAAGAAAAGGATTTGATCTTGTAACAATAGATTCTGATGCATTTTATATCCAAGTCTATGGCTTCCTTTCAAGTTGCCTTCGAATTTCTCCATTTCAACTCATGACTGTATATACGAGTTTTAACAACCAAAAATGTTGTCGCCAAAAAAATTCACAGGATGGTATATTTTGTCACCAATAAGGGAATAAAAATCACAATTTGTGACATTGGTGAAGCCTAGCACTATCCCTGAAATAACTACTGTATATACTTGCTTATAAGTCAAGTCCATCTGCAAACAAAATAGACCCAGATCTGCTGTCTCATGATGAATTGGCAGATCAGGGTCCATGTTATCTGTGCTACTGATTACTCCTAACAAACTGCATAGACCCAGATCTGCCCGCACATTATGTGATAGCAGATATGGGTCTGTGCAGTTTGCAGTTGGACTTGACTTATAAGTGAGTGTAGATGGTATTCCTCTAAACATGCTAAATTGCAAATGATCAGTAAATAAATCACACAATGAATCATATGTACAAGGCAGAAAACTAAATGACAAATTGCCATCACCTGGTGACATACCTTAGCAAGTACCTTCTATAATTTCATGTTACATGAGAATCATCACAAAGTTGTATCTATAGTAGAAATCTGTAAGATTTTGTGTCACACATAGAGGTAGTTTTAATAATATAAAATAATTAAACAGTATTACTTCTAAGTATCATGAAGCTGTAACATGTCAGCTAACTCATGTACATTTTGTCAAAAATCATGATTTTAAAGAAATAAAATATAATAGAAAATTGAATACTACTGAGCAGGCAAAAACGTTTGAGGGGCATCATTTTTACTTAAGACCAAATAAACATACAATTCGTGTCCAGGTGCGAACAACTTCAACCCATATCTACTGTCGTATAATACACCTGCAGATTTAGATTATGCTGTTTATTAGGACTAATCAATAGAACAAAAACAAAACAGACCCTGATTTGCTGGTGCATTATGCAATAACAGATCTAGGTCTATACTGTCTGCAGTTGTGTGCAACTTATATGTAAGTATATACTGTAAATACAATATGTTCTTACCAATGGCAAACTGGACATATATGTAAACCATTTTCAACTGGCTTCTCAGAAGACAATATCTGTAGTTTTTCGGTGAGAACTTTACTGGTTTCTGCAAGCTCTCTGAGTTCAGCGCTGACCTTCTCCATCTAAAATAGTATGCAAATTCAGTGAAATTTTGTCCCCACATACAATGGTGAAGTCATCTATGTACAATGTTAAACTCTGCCTGTGACTTTTGTGATACAGATGATTAGTTACCATATATACTCACTTATAAGACAAGTCCAACTGCAAACCGCTGAGACCTAGATCTGCTGGTGCATAATGTGCCAGCAGATCTGGGTCTCTGCATTTTGTCAGGTGTAATTAGTAGAACAAACAACACTGACCCTAACCTGCAGGCACATTATGCTATGGCAGTTCAAGATCTTTGTTGTTGCAGTTTGACTCACCTTATAAGCAAGTATATATGGTACTGGACAGATATGAAAAATGACCAGCTTTCATGGCTCGGTCTCAAAGAGCATTTGAGTAAAAAAAGGAAAGGATTTCAACATAAACCAGTAGCCAGCAATTTTTCACCATATATTTCAACAGGAATTGCCACCTAGAATTCCAGAATTCTGAAAAAATTAATTTGAAAAGTTTTATAACACAGTCATATTCCACTAGAAATGATTCATCCAATTAAAAACAGCATCTTCATCCATTCCATACAGATTAGTTTAAGCTTAGAAGATGCTTGCTTTTCTGTTTTGAAATCAATGAAAGCACTGTCTGATACATGATTCACTCTTAAAAGAGAACCATAAATGTCCAGCCTCTTTCCCTTCATGTCTAATCACAACCTGAAGTGGTGATGGTGTATTGTACTGCCGGTATACTGATTTACCAATGACATTTTTTCCTTTGGTACGTACCATGGTACTTTTTCACTGTACCAGTACATCAGTACCTTCTGTCAGTAAGGAATGTATGGAAATTACCAAGGAATCTTGTTATGAATCTGATGATATTAACAGTGTGTTTCATTATTCATGACAAAATAGTTTTAAAAATTATCCTTTGTTTACAAAAAGATTTCAAATGTATCTTTTTTCAACAAAAAAAATATAAACAGTTGTATCTGTCACAAATTAATGGTGACAAATATAATTCTATTTCTTATACCTTAATCACATCTTTGACACCTGTCACATATGCCAACACAGTGGCTAAATGAATAGGAAAAAAAGATTCAGGCAAAATCCAACTGTCAGTAACATTTAGAATTTAAAAAAAAAAAAAAAATCAAACACATGTCATGTTTTATTTATTTACTAGTATATGTGAATGTGTTAAGTGTATGTATTCATTTGTAAGACTGCAAATCATCCTATAATCTCCAGAAGCACACTTAATTTTTGTCTGTACTTTATCATGTCCACTAAATATTGTCTTGTTTCTTGAGTGTGTTTAATGTTTACTGGCCCTCTCTGACAAATATCTTGCCCAAGTATTGGCATCCCACTCAATGTGTTCCCGGCCGGCTATTATATCAATAGTGTAGCTAGAAAATTGTAGGTTTCAGTATCAACACATCTATAGAGTAAGCTTAACCATCCCACTTTAGTTACAGTTTTTAGATTGCAACTTATACAACAATTAACATTCACATAGCAAACTAATCTATGGTAAGGTACTGGCCATTTATTTATGGGGGGAAGCTGTGATTTTCTTTGAGCTGAAATATTTTGTTTTAATTTGTATCAAGATAATTAATCTTTTTACCTAAGAATATCATAGATATATTATGGTATTATTTTCCTATAAATCAGAGCAAGATATTTTGTCAAGTTATTGACAGAATTAATCAAAAAAAGTGTCTGGCTCCTGCCCAAGAACATTGAATTGTTGGTACCTAATATAATTGCATTACGCCGTAGTACATACTGTGGTATGTTGAGATATACGGTGGTACAAAATTGTTCTCGGTACCCAGCTCTAGTGAACACATACTAATAATCAAGCAAAATGGGAACATGCTTGACTTTTGGCAAAATAAAAATATAAAGGTAGTTTCTAGTAAAATTTCAGAATTCTATAAATTATGCAGTATGGAGGGGACAGCATCAAACAAAGACATACACAAAATACCAGTAACGATTGACCTGTCAACATTCTGCTTTCAATCTGACCTAAATATAACAGATAAAAACATATGATGACCACAAAATACAACATGCATACACTGGGGTAGAAAAATCCATTGCCTGGAAGCCCAGGACAACCAAACATTAATGCCTGGCTACCATATTTTCCAATGTGAAAGCCTGTTCAGGCTAAACAAAAATCACACAAGGAAAGTTTACATTCACCTGACAGTTTAGACAAATGAATAATAGTATCAGATTAATGATAAAACTATAATGATATATACCCAGATATACATAAAATATTGTTTAATAATATAAAAGAGTCATCTAGGAACGACATACATACACTCTGTCCTCCACTATGTAAAGACACCAGGTTATTCTAATTATGTACCCAGAATGCAATTTATGTGCTACTTATGCTACACTTTATGTCCAAGGCATCATACAGAAAACTGAATATGGAAAGTTCTAAGTGTCAAAAGAAACCCCAACACAACTTGCTTGAAAAGTGTACCATGCAGATAGGAAACTGTGAACAATAACTTAAAACACAGGCCTGTAACCTGTAAACACTACCTTTAAAATAGGGACCAAAATTTACAGTGATGATATACAGTATAAACATACAAAGTTTCATCCTTTTATCATAAACTGCTGTCAAAGTTATAAAGATGAAAACAAAAAAGAAAATGTTCAATACTGAACCACGACCCTGATATTGAAGATAGCACTCCAAACATTGTATGTGACACATCTTTTAGTGATGATGTAAAAGAATACCAAGTTTCATCCTTCATCTCAAACAGCTTCAAAGTTACTGAGCAGACAAAATAGTATGACAGAGATAAATGAATGGATAAAAAAGCTAACAACATGTCCTCCACTTTTACAAAAGGCAGGAAGCAATAAAACAATATCCCTCATTTTGAAAGATTTCAATTTGTTCTATGTATAAGGATTCATTACTTCAATTTCATATGATAAAATATTATATACAGTTAAATGTCTCATGCAGCCACTTTTGGGAAAAGATAAAGTGGAGTTTAAAGATTGGTGGTTGCTAAAAAGATGTTCACTTCTTCAATATGTTATTTTACTGGTCTCTGCTAAACTATTTAAGATAAATTTTTTTCTAGCAAAATGTTTCTTTGTGATTATGTACCCAATCATAATACCTTTGGATAACTACTACTACCTCACAAATCCAGCTCTCCAAGATAAATCTTTTAGCTAACAAGAGCTAAAAGTTATCTGCCCACCTAGGTGGCAGTTAGGCAGAGTGATCTCTCCTCAATATAGGGACTGGCAGCAAAACCCATGAATATCTCAGTTACTACTGGAGTGTAAGGCATGCTCTCTATATGGATGTAACTGCAGGGAGGCTGGGAGGGTGCATGTGTATTATGATTGGGTAAGTATTTGTGAAGAAACATATTTTACTAGAAAATAATTAGTTTCTTCTTTAAATATGTTACCCAATCATAATACCTTGTGAGAACAGGCAACAGGTATAGGTACATCCCCCTTACCTCGGAGAGGCAATCTCTGATCCCCTAAGGTATGTGAGACAGCTTCAAGGTAATCCAACTGGAGAAGACTCCATCTGTTGGGGAGCAGCTTCAAACAGGGAAAATATTTTCCCCCACAACTCCAGCACAAGTCATCGGGGAGTGATGAAAACTTGATGGAAGGCATTTGTGTGAGCATAAGACATGGTTGATGCTGGGTTTTTTCATCTGATGATGTAAACAGTTCAAAATGTCTGTGATTCTGCCAGACTTTGGAAGTACTTTGAAGCTGAATTCTTTTCCATGATAAGACCAACAGATACTGGAGCTCTGGTCAGGTGGTTCATAAGGTATGAGGAAGCTGGCATAACTCCACAGGTAGAAGGCAGAAAACTTCAGTGTAAGTTCTGAAGGCTGAGTCTTCCCATGACAAAGTGATATCAAGAAGTGAAGAAGGAGCCTGCGAGCAAACATCATTGTCTTTGCTTGCATGAGGTGAGGCTGACGTCTCTTGGGCTGCCTTAGATGGAGCTGGTGAAGAGTGTTGAGGTCTGCTGCTGACAAAACTCATGGAGCACCATGAAACAGAAACTCTCATTTCCAATCTATCACCGATTAAGAGTCCCTTCTATTGACCAAAGGTAGAGAGAACTGAGAGGTGGCATCTGGCGGAGCTGAGGTACATCGTAAATGGAGAGTGCTATGAGACCATATGTGGGTTAGACTGATATCCATAATTGCCTGTACACACCAGGTTCGATAGAATGGATGACAGATTGATTTCCTGGAACATACTGGGTTGAGGTCTTTGTCCCTTATGATTCCTAAGAGTAGGCCTAGGCCAATTGAAAAGGAATTAGGCCATGTTTGTAGGGAGGACGTTGTCTGGAGTCATCATGTTTGGACAGGTTACAGGATGTTTGATCCACGTGACCAGTCCATGTATCAGTGGAGCAAAAGGATACTTCATTTTGTTCATCCACTTGCTGTTTATCTTCAAGAGCTGAAGAGTGGAACATGGAAGAGACAATGATGAGTCCTGTGGTGGTGACACAGGTGCCAGGGCTGTCTCTGATTGTATATTTCTGGCATTTTATAACTGGAGAGCCCTTTGTTGATTTATCTCCCTCATCCACCAAAAATTCCTGCATTGAGGATATGTCAGCATTGAGGATATGTCAGCATGTAGGCTTATAGCGTCTTTGTCCTTAGTCGTGCATTTCTGTGCTTTGCCCATGGTCTAATATGTATGACAAAGATCAGAACATGAAAATCTGTTGTACCTGTCTCTTATTGTTGAACAAAGTCAGTGCAGCGCTATGCCTTATAGCATTACCCGGAAAAGAGAAGATGAATTTGATAAAGCCATGAAGCAACCAGGTAAAAAATATTTCCTTATACTACCTGTGAGAGGTTCAAGGACGACCCATACTGGTAAATGCAATTAAGCATGGCATCCAGACATTAAATGTATTAGCAGAGAAAACAAACTTACTTACATGTAGCCAGTTGTTGTGGAATTATACATATATTACGAGTTTTCTATAGGTCTCAGGGACCTGCATGTAAACATCAATTAATAGCATAGCCCAAACTTATTTGAGGAGTCACAATTGTAAAGGCAGAACTCTGTCGTCATAGAAAGGAAAAAATGTTGGAAATATAGATGGAGTATACTTTCCTTGCGAAGTGAGAACTCCTCCAATTTGTATCAACATTGATTCCGGCTTTTGCGAGGTCTCTTGTGGTGAAAGCATGCTTCTTGCCATGAGCAGAAGTAGTAACTGAGATATTCATGGATTTTTATGATTGGTTAATGTATTTAAAAAAGAAATGTGATTACTTATTACAGATGACCATTAAGGCAAGTTTGACTGCAAATGGTATCATAATATGATACCAACTTAATATTCCACCTGATTCACCAGTTAAGTGACATCAATTCACATTGTTTTAATTCCTTCCAAAAGAATATTAGCAAACATTTTATTTAAGATATATTATGGATGATTCTAGCAATTATACCTCGTCCTCTATCTCTTTCCTTCTTGCACCTGTGGCAGTAGCTGATGTTTCTGTCATTTTCAGATCCCTTCAGTGTACTTTATCAATGATGTTCACTTAATTACATTCTTCAGTTCAGTTACACTAGTCTGGAAGAAGAGTCCTCACTTCAGTTACTCTACTCTGTAAGAAGAATCATCCAGTCAGTTACACCTCTCTGAAACACCAGTCATCAAATCAGTTACACTACTCTGAAACAAGAGTCATCAAGTCAGTTACACTACTCTGAAACAAGAGTCATCAAAGTCAGTTACACTACTCTGAAACAAGAGTCATCAAGTCAGTTACACTACTCTGAAACAAGAGTCTTCAAGTCAGTTACACTACTTTGAAACAAGAATCATCAAGTCTGTTACACTACTCTGATACAAAAGTCATCATCAGATTACAAATCTTCCCAGTTCCTCACATTGTACACCTACTGGTAGTCCCTAGCAATCTCAATTTTTATACTAACTAGTCTAAAACCCTATGGTCAAATGTCCTCGATGTATATACTATATTTTCAACATTTTGTTTCCATTGTAACATAAACAAATTTGAATGCTAAAAAGTCTGTGTAATAAAGGGCACTGCTATGCAAATTGTTACATATACTAAGAAATTTACCTTTAATTATTTGAAAGTTATGATCTAAAGGCAAAAATGTTTACTGAGCAATTATCAGACACGCAGTTTACTGACGGACAGATAAGTTATGGACAGAAAGAGAGATGGACATTACAATAGCTATATCACCCCAACACTACAATATTACATAAAGGTGAGGGGATAACAAAAGAAAAGAAAAATTTGTTCTCTTGAAATTTCATTTTCAGCAGAATCACTTCTATGATATGTATCAGCCACTGTTCTGATGAAAGCATTATTTCTCCTACTGGGTTCATTCTACGCTGTGCCCTTGCACCAACGAACATGAGTTTCTGTCTTGTACACATGAAAGTTCCCAGTGTAGCACCATTAACACACATAAAAAGACCCATGGCAATAAAGTCAAAAAGCCTCTATGCTTGACTTTAGACTGAGTCAACCATACCCCTTGAAGCTTACTGAATTGAGTGTGCCAAAGAATAAGACAATCAATTTCACTGGCTGACAGAAACGTCTTACTTGATTAGCTTGGGTGCAAATCATTACATGTAATAGAAATTGGAAAGAAGAACAAACAATAATAATATCTAAAGGAAAATGGTTACTTGAGCTTGAGTAATCTGAGGTTCATGACAGGGGAGGTTGATAATGATCACAGGTACTCTGGTTGTATATTTATTCATTTCTGCAATAAATATCACTTTTCCAGTATTGTATACTTTGACTCAGTCATGGCTGAATCAGATCATAACGCAATTTGCTACAGTTTCTAGCCAACTTAAAAAAATCATGCACTGAACAGTGTACATTGTTATTTTAGCAGACAAGGAAATTGAAGAAAACTGTGCTGTATTCTGACTCCTCAACAAAAATCATTCAAAGCATATATTGCTGGAAAACTGAATATAAATCTACAATGTGAGTGTCTTTAATAATAATATGTGTCTGAATTTCTTCAATAAAGAAGAAACAGGTTAAGGGTATTTATGACCCCTTTTTTTCTATATGACTCCACTTTTCAACCTGGTAGAGTGAATAAGGCTCCACTTTTTCCAAATTTACAATTATCACTGTTCCTATGATAGACCCAGAGGATACATTAAAACTATTGTCAAAATTAAGTGTCTTATCATTATCCTATGATTTATATAAAGAATTGGGGCCCCGAGTGGCCGAGTGGTCTAAAGCGCTCTCCGTTACAGATCACTGCCATCTCACCTCTGTCTGTGTGGGTTCGAGTCTAGGATTCGGCGAATGTGGATATGTGAGAAAGCTTGCCAGTAGCTTCTCGTGGGTCGGTGGTTCTTTCCGAGGATTTCCCGGTTTCTTCCTCCACCATTAATACTGGCCGCCATGTATAGCCTATCGTGTGCTGAAAAATGGCGTTAAGCCCCACAGCAACAACAACAATATAAAGAATTTAAACTTATTCTGTGTGATACTGTGGAGGACAATGATGATGACAGTGATTACTTCACTGTACCTGCTTTTCCCATTTGAAACCACCATTACCACCACTGTCATCATCATCAAGTTGCCAATTCTAAATTAAAATTTTTCATAGGGCTTCACCAACAAATTAATCAATACCTGAAAATAAACCATAAACAGTCAGTTGCTAATTACTTTTAGGTGGCTGATATCAGAAACAGAAAACTATACCAGTTGATTACAAAACAGTTAGAGTTTGTTTTTAAAGTATATAAATTGTGCAAAGTTTGTGATCTTTTTAATCTTTCAGGCTTAATCTTTATCTACTGTTTCCATAAGTGTCTATACCAAATGTCTTTTTTATTCAATTCTGATAAATTTTGTAGCTCATTTTGATTTTAAAATATCTTTATTTCATATAAAAATCACACAACAAAAAGATAAGTCTACCACATTTATCTTTCATCTACTGGTAAAAGGTTTTGTGCACAAAATGTATCAATAAATTGATTAGTGATCCTTTTAAAATTTTAATTAATTTATAAAACTGTCAATTAATCAGTCTTATTTCAAAATATTAAAACTTTTATTTTGGAGGACCAAGTGACATGTCGTGAAGTGCACTGAGATCCAAAGTTTATCATTAAAAAAATTGACTTTTGCATCTGGATCCTTTAATATGATGATGCTTCATTTGACTGTGATGAAAACTCATTCTTTATACCCCACTCTGGCTGATATATTGCAACAGGTCATGTCTGCCTATCCACACATAAGTACATCCACGTATACATTCAGCCCTCCTAACCTGAACTCAGAGGAAGAATGTTTTTCAAAGGATGAGTCGAAGCCAGAGAACAATAAACATGCAAAAGAACAGGTGTTAAACCAACTGTCAACCCAACAAATAAATTAGTGCAATTATTGTCAAAACAGTCTTCTTGTATCTGCCTTGTACTGCCAACAAGCATTGATTTCATTACTGATGATAAGAAAAGGTATAGGGTCTCAGGCTTGTATGGACCAATTGCAAAAGGTCATATTCACCAACTCAATGAATATTCTCAAATAATACCAACAATGATTTAATATGTATATCACTGTTGACAAACATTCAGTGCATTGTGTAGTGACAACTGCAAGCATGTGGAAGTATTTACAAGGTACACAGCTTCAACCAAAGTGGCAAAAATGATATGATGACAAAAGAGTGCATGATCACAAATATGATCAAAAGAAGCAAATATAAAAGTACCAAAAAATGACAGAAAAACAAACACTGATGGCTGAAA
Organism: Megalonaias nervosa; assembly: GCA_016617855.1. NCBI lineage: Eukaryota > Metazoa > Mollusca > Bivalvia > Unionida > Unionidae > Megalonaias > Megalonaias nervosa. The sequence goes on from JAECUM010002030.1 coordinate 64,654, forward strand.
TATGATCCAGGAGAGGCTGTGATGTTGTGCACTTTCTGCACAGAGTGTTCAGAGAAATACAAAAATGCACAGAGTATTTTATTTTTAATTCTTGTTGGTGAAATACATCTGTCATTGTTTTAAGCTGATATAAACAAATAATAAATGCTGAATCACAAACTGGGCTATTTTCTGTTTGGTTTTAGTTGGGACCAGTGAAATTTTAGCAAGATCAATAACAATATTAGGACACATTCCTGAAAATTTGACTTTCTTGTTCCAATGTTATAGCAAACATCACATGGGTCATGTAAGCGCATTTATTGGTATAAATTTAAAACTTAATTTCAGTTTTAAAATTTAATGGTAATATAGTTCTAACAAAGTTTATTCAATCATGATTTTTGAGTTATCTGCACAATAATTGTCATAACAAAATTTCAAAATGAAATTATAGATTACTTTGGACTTTTGCAATGGCAGTTCAGCATTAGATTAGGTCAAAAAAGTTGCAGGGGGAATCAAGGTAAAGAATTCATGCGCATTTTCATTTATCTCGTTTATGGATGTTCAACTATGAATGGGATAGAGTAAGAATTTTTTGTAAGTGCATTTTATTTTTGATTTGTACATATGACATTTCTTTACAATTATAATTTAGCATAATGCAAAATTTAACTAAAAAAAATCTGACTTGATAGCCACTCACTACTATCTTTTATGTATGTGAAGGAAGATATTTTAATGGGAAAAATAGGTATTATGTTCGAACTGAAATATAAGACACAACATACCATACATAAGATATATACAAAGTTATTTAATTACCTCCAATTTATTGGACTTGTGTGCCATATTTTTCCTGCCTGTATTTACCCAAGCTTTGTTTATAAATGACGACATTGTCGTGCCTCTGTTTATATTTGTAGTACAACTTCTTCCCAACAGCAGGCACATTCCCTGTTACATCATAGCGCATGACAGAAACCAGATTAAAAAAGATCACCCTTTTAGTGATTGCATCTAAAAGTGTCAATGTACGTTATCAATGAAATTGCCGCTAAGCATTTCTCGAACAATTTACACAATAATCTTCAGTGGAATTTTGCTGGACAAGATGCAAAATAAAGTGAATAAACGCAGAGGTATGTTTAATCAGATTCTCCAAAATCACACCTATAGCTGCAAAAAGTCACTCAGAGCGCGTATGTGACATATATGAGTTGAACTATAGTCGAAATCGGAAAACGCTACATAGCGTTATAAAGGCAGTACGACCTCGACCACCAAAACATAAATAACAGGGTCGATGTTTTACATTATAGGACTAAAAAAATACATGGTGCATGCTGTGGGAACACAATGAAGAAAAGGAATAAAAGTTTCTCGGTGTTAATAGTTCAATAAATTTCCTTAAGTAAACTTTCACTTCAGTATAATTGTGCTGTAGGCTACTTACGCTTGTTACAATTCACTGGTAAATAACGGAATCGAATCGCATGCAATAAAATCTTTGAAATCATCAAGTGCACAAATACGATCATTAAATTGATGAAACTGTTGTACCTTCTTATAAACCATGAGAATTATAGTATTTCTTTGATAAGATAAGTGACCCTTGAAACCGAAAGTATACTAGCTCCGAAATAAATCCCACTGGACTTTTTCCAAGAGAACTCATTTCCGGTTGAAGAGACGTTTACCGGAAAGGGCCGAAAATACACCTATTTCAATAGTCTGGTTCAATGTCCTCTGCACTCCTTGAAAATGAACAGATCACAATTTCACGTGACTCATTTTGACCATCTCGACTATTTCTGCAAGACAGATTCAATTTAGACTGGTATCCTACTTCATTAAGGTAAATTTAATCTGAATAATACTGTCAGAATCCTGGAACCAGGATAGACTGAACGACTCAAATGGGCACAACGTTGAAATATAAGTGCTTGAGGTTGAAAGTCGTACATTGATGACGTTAAAGACGACAAACTTTCACTTTGCCATTAAGCAATCACAATAGTTGTAAATGTGTAATAATGATGAAAATCATTCATATAAATTCATGGTTTATTCATGTAATCAATATTAAAGGCTGAAGTAATTTTCAAATATAGTATGAATATGAGAATATTGATTTCCCAGGATAAACAGGCGTCACTGGTGATTTGGTTAGATGTGTCTGTCGTCATCATTATCCTCAGTCTTGGGCTGGGTTAGTATTAAAACGAAAGTAGGCCTAGTCGTCAAATGCTTCAGTGTAAAGACAACTAATATTGCAAAATCATGAACTTGGTATATTGTTTAAATTAGTACACTTCCAAGCGTTCATAAAAATAACCTTCAAAAAAACAAACAACATAAAAAAAAGAAACAAAACAACTAGAAGAAAAATGACAGTTCAAAGAGGAAAACAAGACAAAAGTGTTGAAGCGTGATGTGTAAACACGGATATAGGCCTAGTTTTTCCACTTAGCAATAGAAAATGTCTGATACGGAACATTCTCAGTCAGAAGAGGACATCAGCTTTAAGGTAGTTTTCAGCTTCAGTTGTCAATTATATTTGCTATATTACTGTCTAGACCCCAAAGTCCGTATCCCTATTTGTCGGACTAGCTACTGTCTAGACCCCAAAGTCCGTATCCCAATTTGTCGGACTAGCTACTGTTATGTTTTGCTAAATAACACAAAAGATGGTTTGGTCTAACTACTTTAATGGCTAGATTACAACTGACTTAAACAGAGAAAACACACGCACACTAGTTTCTCACGCTGATGTTATCATAAGGCATATAGGGTTACAACTGAGTGAGAGCCTGGAGCTGACCTTAGGTGACCTGTAACTGTCAGATAACAGAATGGTAATACCGTATATTACGACAGCTAATGTCTAGACCCCAAAGTCCGTATCCCAATTTGTTGGACTAGCTACTGGCTGAGTACAGCATTTATGCAATTTCAAAAATGAGAAACATTTATTGGATGTCGTTGAAAAATCTATCATTTTTGTTTTAGTCCAAGTTTCCTCTACTCTTTCCCAGGGCTGTCTTATGGGGCAGGTGACATGGGGTGTTGGTGGGCATTTAGTGGATCATATTCTATTATTATGTATTTTATTTGAAATAACATTAACTGCTTACATTTCATTACTATTCTTGTGACTATTAATTAAATTTTAAAAGTAAACAGCTTGCAGTGGGGATTTCCCTGGGGGGGAGCACAGAAGTTGATGCTCGCCATAACGCTATTTCATCCTGCACGGCCCTGTTCTTTCCCACCCTGTTGTAGACATTTGGACATTGATATTGACTGAATAGGTTATAAACTCATTGTAATTGTGAGAACATGATCATAAATATCATTAAGTAAGCAGCATAATTGACCCTGCAGTACAGTTACTTATTATTTTGTGGGTGTTGATTCTCATTATTTTGCACACACAAAATGACATCCTCCTTGGTAAATTTACATTGGTCGATATGTCTATAAAAAGGAATGGGTCCTATTGTTTCCTGATGCCCTAAAATCCATCAAAATAGTTACTCCACATATAAAATTAAATTTATAATATAATATATTCATAATATACATCTACATTGCTAGTCAGTCAAATTAAGGTGTTATTACATATTTATCATGACAAAATATCAAATGAGCTTATAGATTTTTTTTAAAAATCCAATATTCATGGGATAAAATAATATAATTTGTAAATTAAATATTTCCTAGCTAAAATTATTAAAATAAGAAAAGCATTTCTATCATATATACTTTCCATGCATAACAATTATTTATCTTGGTAATTCATTCATCCTTACATTTATCCTTCAAAGTTTTTTCCAACTTTTGCATAAAAATGGTTTTTGACAACATACATCTAAAACAGGTGTATTTGTTATCATCATTATAAGAAATGAAATTAATGTGTTGATAATACAAAACTTACAGAGATCTTTCTTGATAAATGATAAATATTTATACAGCTTGGTTTTTAATCTACCAGTTTCTGTTTTCTTAAACATTTTGTCTAAAAGTCCTTATCTTAAAGGATTGAAGTTAATTGATAAAATGTTCTGCAAAACAAATCTTGGCCAGATAACACAATTACATCCTGTCATAATTTGTTTTACAGATTATTTTCACTCATTGGTACAAATTAATTATTCCTTGCAGTTCTCTCTCTCTCTCTCTCTCTCTCTCTCTCTCTCTCTCTCTCATATATATATATCAGTGATTCCAATTTGCAGTTCCAGGAATTGAAGGACAAGGTGATAGAGCTGAAAGAAAGTAACAAGGCAATACAGAGTCGCTTGGATGCATTGTGTGGAGTAGGGAATGGTGAAAAGACTTTTTGCCCGTTGTGTCAAAGGTATTGTAACTGTACAATATTAACAAAAGCAAGGGGGAAAAAATTGTTTGAATTAAACCATGGACACTAAACCCATCGTGTTAAAGCATGCAGTAATTACTCCAGATATAATGAAGCCCAAGGGACCTGAAAAATCATTTTATATCGAAATTTCATTGTAGCCAAAGAAATTTTATATAAAACACCAGAAGTGACCTTGCCGTGTGTTTCAGAAGATCAAATCCTTACATGCAGTTTCCTTCATAAATGGAGTGTACTCTATTTATTTTGGTTTTTTGTTTATAAAAGTACTTAAATCATCTTAAGAGTTGGAGGAATAATTCTGAAAAGTCATTGAAAAGCCTTTGAAATTTTTATCTGGATGTTCATTTGCAGGATTAATTTTAATTTTAACTCACTGAAAAGAATTAATAAAATATGCAAAAATGGTACTTTCAAATTTCAGACCATAGTTTAATTTTACTTCCAAATTAAATTCCATCTCTATTCAGAATATTTCCCTCCAGGGTTGACAAATGTAGTGTATGTGTGTGTGTGTGTTTGTGTGTGTGTGTGTTTGTGTGTGTGTGTGTGTGTGCGTGCGTGCGGGCGGGCGGGCGGGCGGGCGTGCGTGTGTGCGTTTTTTTTTGCCCCATCATTTTCAGTCCTCAGATACACTCTGTACATACACAAATGCATTTTAAGCTGTGCTCACAAAAGAAACAAAACAAATACACTAACCTGGTTCTCAATATATATTCATGCTTCAGATGAAAAGTTTGCAGTCTTTCACAGATTGTTTAGCTTTAATCCAAGAAAAGTATATGAACCAAACTTATCACTAATACAGTATACATGTTGTGGATTATGGCTTGTCCATTCAGTCTGGTGGACATGGACTCAGGATCAAGATATTACTTGTGTCTGCTATGAATAGTGTGTAACCACTAAATATGGTGGATTTGACCTAAGCCTGCCAGATATTGACTCAGTCTTGTGGAACTCTGTCATGAATTTTATTACAGTCATAGTAGGTTTTATTGCATGTGTGTGTGTGTGTGTGTGCATGAGAGGGAGAGAAAGGGAGGGAGAGAGAAGCCATAAAAAAGTTTTTGGACCCTGTAACACTTGATACAAACTGTAAACAACCTGGGTTATTTATTATAATCCCGTCAGCTGTTTTCTGCCCCAAGAAACAGTGACAGTATCTGGTAACAGTGACAGTATCTGGTAACAGTGACAGTATCTGGTAGCAGTGACAGTATCTGAATATGGGATGGTATTTGATTTAATAACTTGAACTAGAATGGGCTGCCATCGCAAATATCTGAAGTTAATTGTTACACTTGCACAACCCACCCCTGTTTACTTAGTTGTACTTAGAAATGTTTGTCATCTATTCTTGTAAAAGATAATACAAGATTATGAATAAGCTCAGCATGTCAATACACTTAAAGGAAAACAGAAACTTTGATGATGTAATCCCAACCACGACAGGTAGCATTTTTATAACTTTGCACGTGGAAGCTATACAGTAGTAACATCTGTTGTGGTACATGTATTTAGCAGTGATATCTGTTGTGGTACATGTATTTAGCAGTGACATCTGTTGTGGTACATGTATTTAGCAGTGACATCTGCTGTGGTACATGTATTTAGCAGTGACATCTGTTGTGGTACATGTATTTAGCAGTGGCGTGGGTAAGTATACACACAGATGAACATACATAATGTAGACAAAATGCTGCATAGACCCAGATCTGCTGCTGTGTAATGCACTAGCAAATCTGAATCTATGCATTTTATTAGGGGTAATCTGTAGAAGAAAAACATGGACCTTGATCTGCCAGTGACAACAGATCTGGGTTTGTCTTGTTTGACATGACCTGTAAGTGCTGGTACTGTGCTAATTGATATTTTCAAGTGATGCAAGTCAAACAACTAATGCGTGAGTTCACAGTTTATCACAGTGGACTACGATTTTTCTTTCTATAGCTGTATTCTTTGACCTCACAAAATTTTAGGAGACTGATTTCCCCACCAGTTTACACAGTTATTTCTTACAGTTGGAGTTTTTTTTCTCTTTGAAAGAAAGACATAGTGATTGAGAGAGGACTTATATGTATGTAGTGAAATTTAATGAAAATTTAATGAGAGATGTTGAAGACACAAAGATTAAAAATAGTTTATTATGTTATATAATACAAGATGCATATATGTCTCTGGACTCCTTGCAGAGCACTTGACAATCCCACATATGGGAAACAATGTTGGGTAAACACTTGACAATCCTACAGATGGGAAACAATGTTGGGTAAACACTTGACAATCCCACAGATGAGAAACAATGTTGGGTAAACACTTGACAATCCCACTCATGGGAAACAATGTTAGGTAAACACTTGACAATCCCACATATGGGAAACATTGTTAGTTAACACTTGACAATCCCACATATGGGAAACAATGTTGGGTAAACACTTGACAATCCCACAGATGGGAAACAATGTTGGGTAAACACTTGACTATCCCACATATGGGAAACAACGTTAGGTAAACACTTGACAATCCCACATATGGGAAACAATGTTTAAGGTAAACACAAAAATGGAAGATTTGATTGCTATGTGAGTTGTTTGAATTTTTTTTGTACACTTGTTGATTGACAAATCATCGCAAAACACTATGAGGTTGATTTGATCAGTTGTGATAATCCATAACATCAGACCTGGATGTGTAATTCACATAACAAATGCACAATTACATTCAAGTTTTGAGTTCAACTTACCACTATCAATTCCCACATCTATCATACGTATCTGTCTTTAGTCCTCACATGTAGACTGCAACTTTTTATTAAAAACAGTATGCTTATGTTATGTCACAGTTATAACCCAATTACCCCCACCCCATTTATTTTTGAAGAGCCATATTTTGTCCTTAATGTGACGCTTATAACCAGATTATCCCTACCCCATTTATATTTGAAGAGCTATATTTTACTGTCAGTCTTCTGCCTCTGACATTACATGAGCTCAGTTTCTGAAGGTTTGCAGAAATCAATTGCATACAAAGCAGGCAAACTTTATTTTCACAGATTTTAATGAAAAGGACTGGGTGCTTGATGTTTGGACTTAAGCGAACTTAATAAATGTAAAAATAAAATGTAGTAAATAGGGAAAAACAAAAACTATGGAAGAAACCCTTTAATGTGACAGTTTCATTTGAGGATTATAACACAAGTGCACAGAAGCTAGAGAATTAAAACTCCTTATTTTCTTGCTTGAAACCGAAGAAAGAACAATTAGAAAAAGTTACCATTAATCAGGTTCACTCATGTGGAACAGTATTCAAATGGAAATAAGGAAAGCTTAAAAGGAAATTTATTTCACTATTATTTGATAAATTTGCTGAGAAGTTAAACATCATGGTTAGTAGTGACTTGACCCAAGATACTTTAGAACACCTCCATTCATTGCTGTTGCCTAACTAGATTGTAGGAATAATGTTGTAAATAACTGAATTTAAAAATGATCTTATATATACTTCTTAACATATTGTGGTCTCATACAAATATATGATTTTATTGCATAGTATTTTACCGGAAATATGCTTTCACTTTAGCTAGAGAAAAAAATATGAGACAGAGAGAAGGAAGTTGTCTTTGAACTTTCATGTATATATGTAAATGAAAGAGGGACATTGGGTAGATTACTTTCACAAAACTAATTGTGTAGCCCTCATTAAATGAAGCCTTTTGTATTATTATTATTATTATTATTATTATTATTATTATTATTATTATTATTATCTGTGAATTTAATTACATGTTAGTCTAGTTATTTTCATTTATTATCAATTAGACATAAAGTATTATGTAGTCAGCCTGTCTTTTAATGCATTTATCATGGCAAGAAATTCATTGGCAGGACTGTTTACTTAAGAGCTGACTATTGCAAATAATTAAAACATGATAGCCACAGGAAGAATTTCCCATTGTGGTGTATCATGAAGATTCATAGAAGAGTGGATCATTGCAGTTGTTTATGAAGGCAGTTAACTACACAGTTTATCTCTATATTTTGTTCCCATTTGATCCCATTCCCACAATGATGTTTGGGAAAATCAAGATGCTATTTGTGAGACTCCTAAATGAGGAGAGAAACTCACATATACCTTAGTAGATGTACTATTGTGGTACTAGTGTATATATGTGATACTTTTGAGATAGCATGCCTTTAATTCATTTCTAGGAGATCTTTCCATATTGAATATGATAAATTAGAAAATATTCTGATTGGTTTCTGGAAAATTTCAAATTTTTCTCACTCTTTCGGCCAAATTTGAGAGTTCTAATTAAGGAATTTTCCTGATCATGAGAAAGATGTATCACATGTATGCAAATAATCACACACATGTATGCAATTAGTAATCACATCTGTATGCAGTTAGCAATCACACACATGTATGCAATTAGTAATCACACACATGTATGCATGTATGTGTGTGTGTGTGTGTGTGTGTGTGTGTGATATTTGGATTTTTAACATAGCTTTAAAAAAATTTCAGTCATATCGCTATGATGTCTGCAGTGTGGTGGTTTATAGTGATGTCTAAGCACTGCGGCATCATGCCGCAGACATGTAGCATCATGCCTACTCAATTACATTATGCTGACACCAGCGCAACCAGTCCTAATAATAACCTCTTAATGCTGTGTGCTAAGTGAGGCAGCTGCTAGGACCATTTTTATAAGTCATTGGTATGACATAGATGGAGTTCAAACCCACAATCTGCCACATCTGAGGTGAACACTCTAACCATATACAACTTGGTTGTTTACCTTGAACATAGTCAGTGCCAATTGAAACATAAAAGACAAAGATCCACAGCCAACCTTATGGTATTCTACATTGTATACAGTAATAAACTAGTTGCCTTGGCAACAGTTTCTCTATACAGCAGCCCAATGTTCTGCCCACAGGTAGTGATAGAAATTAAGAAATGTTTTTCTTTAAAAGTATTTGTCAAATGCAGTGTAGACTGTATGTCAGTGCATGGTAAGTACTGTTTCATATTGTTTATACTTAATTGTAAACAAAAGCTATAAATAATTTCTTTTCTTGATAATTGTATATGATAACTTTCACTTAATTTTGCAGACAAGATGAAGAAGCAGTTATACTGAAAAGTAAGTTGACAACTTTTTATCACATTTTTATGTTCCAATCCATCCATATAAACATATGTCCATTCAAAATCTGTTTTAGTTAAACACAGAGCCGTGAAACTGAAACACTTTATTATGGGTATAAGTAGATGGCTATATATTCAGGTAATTAATCTTTTCCATTTGTTTTTAAATTTGTGGGCTCAGACTTTCTTTGAACTTTATTAACCATCCTACTATGGCTGAGTATCAAAGAAGTTTTAGAAATTTTTTAAAAACATTTGTGAGTATTTTCTGTTTTGAAATTTTTTTTTTTAAAGAAACCATGTTAGCACAATTTAGCAAAGTTGAGAAATGAAAATTTGTATTGATTTTAGCTTACAGGAATTTTGTTGCCATTGAAACAAGTTATATATTTTGTAAAAAGTTTGTTGACTGCACAGGAGCATGCATGTTTTGCAAATACAAAGCTAGTTATAATTTTGTTTGTCTGAAAGAAATCTTTTTTTCTTTGTAGAAATCATTTGAATTTAAAAGATATATGATGAAAAGATTAAGTTATAGCACTACAGGTCATAGACAAAAAGAGCTTATGGAATGGCTTGCTGTCTGCACAAGATACTTTTTGAGACTCAGTCCCAAGGACTGATTGTTCCTTAATGGAAATCGTGCTGTTCAGACATCCATTATTGCTGCCATAGAAGCCATCTATTTTGTTATCACTACTCCTCCTGAATGGATGGTCATATCAACATGGGGTTTTCACTCAAAAACTTCTTATGGTATTAAGTTTGTCCTAAATGAAAACAATGCTGATCTATTAAAATATATGCCCACCATAGCAGCCATCTTGAAAACTCTGTTTCCACTTCATCTGATTAGAAGGTCATATCAACATGATGCCTAATTGGTTTTAAATAAAATTGGTTCTGTATAGACATCTAATATGGCCACAACAGCAGCCATCTTTCAGAAACTCTTGTTATTTCCACTTTTCCTAGTTGGATGGTCATATCAATAAAGGGGTTTCACCAGAAGACTTCTCTTGATGCCGAATGCTCCAGTGGCTTAAGTGGTTAGTGTCCACCTCGGATGCAGGAGATTGTGGGTTTGAACCCCTGCTGAGTCATACCAAAGACTTATAATAATGGTACTAGCAGCTGCCTCTCTTGGTGCTCAGCATTAAGAGGTTAATGTTTTAGGACTGGTTGGTCTGGTGTGTGTGATTTAGATTTTTAACGTAGCTTTAACAATTATTCAGTCATATCGCTATGATGTCTGCAGTGTGACAGTTTATAATGATGTCTAGCACAGGGGCATTATGCTGCAGACATGTGGCATGATGTCCCACCCAGTCACATTATCCTGACACCAGGCTGACCAGTCCTAACACTAACCTCTTAATGCTGAGCACCTAGCAAGGCAGCTGTTAGTACCATTTTTTAAAGTCTTTGGTATGACTCGGCCGGGGTTCAAACCCTCGAACTCCCGCATCCGAGGCAGGAGCTCTAACCACTAGGCTGGTGTCAGCATAATGTGACAGGGTGGGACATGATGCTACATGTCTGCAGCATGATGCCTCAGTGCAAGACATCACTATAAACTGTCACACTACAGAGATCATAGTGATATGACTGAAAATTTTTTTAAAGCTGTGCTAAAAATCCCAAACACACACTCATTTGATGCCTAGTTAGCCCATAATGAAAATGGTGCCACTCTGACAGCCAGTAAAGCCACGACAGCAGCCATGTTGATGATCTTGTTATTGTTGCTCCTTCTGAATGTAAATCATATCAGTGTGTGGTTTTCACTGAAATACTTCTTATGGTCTCTAGTTGGTCATAAATGAAACCTGTGCCAATCTGATATCTAATACAACCACCACAGCTGCCATCTTGAAAATTTTATCACTGCTCCTCCAAAATTGAAAGTGGGTTTTCACTGGAAGCCTTCTTATTATGTCACAGTACATGAAAACGGCACTAATCTGACATCCAGTATAGTCACCATGTCCAGCCATCTTGAAAATCTTGTTTTTGCTACCTATTCTAAAGGGAATGTCATATCGACAAGGGGTTTTCGCCAGAGGGCTAATTATAATTTTTATTTGGTCTTGAATTAAAATGGTGCCAATCTGACCTTAAATATGGCTGCACAATGAACATATTGAAAGTCTTGTCACTAATTCTCCTGAATGGATTGTCATATAATAATAATAATAATAATAGTAAAGACTATTTAGAGAAGGTAAGTCAGTGAGTTACTGATTTAATCTACCTTTGGGCCTACTATCTGTTATGCACAATACATACAGTATATTAAACATGATGTGAAAAATCTGGCTTGACACTAAATAATTAAATGATTTTAAAAATCAAACTATCAAGCCTGGAACGCACAGGCATCTGTGAACACATAAACATATCTAAAATATAAAATATCATCCTACATTGAAAAATTCAACTGTGAAAATGATACAGAATGACAGAAAAGCAGCTGGTATTTATTTTACTAGAACTATTCAATTGTCTAAAGGTTTCATCCATTTGAGACATTAACTGTGAAAAGAAGAAATGCAAGGAGCCTGCCTTATGTCACTGGGAATGTTGTTCCGTACCAGTGGACCAGTATATTGAAAACTTTTTTTAAACAATTCCTTCTTTGGCCGTCGTATAATGTAATTTTTACTTCTTATGGACCTGAAATTTGGAGTACCATCAGCATCTCTTTGGTGAGTGATCTGGTTTTGCCCAGAGTGCTGGGCAAAACCAGATCAGTTAGATGCACAAATGTATTTCAGGAATTTTTGTAAAAATTAATTTCTTCTTTTTTTTCACCATGGGTGGAAAAAGTACTCCGGTTGGCAGTGATAAACAGGTATGGTCAACTGACTGGAAACACAATTTTTTGCCCTTACAGAACTAGATATCAAAATGGTAGCACATGATTTGCAACACAGAGAACCCAAGTTTGATCCTGCTTTTGACACATACCATATTTAACACATTGCCTGTACTGTATGCTTGAAAAATTACTTTTTACACAAATATCATGAGGTTAATACTCATTATAAAGGTGCACAATGTTTAAAAAACCAAAAGTCCCATTATGTATGTACATGCTTGAAGAGTTAGCTCCCTTTTGTTGTAAGCTGATCAGTTTGGAGGTGCATTCTCGATCCAAACATTGTCACACTGAATCAAAACATGCAAAATCCATATTTTAGATTCATTTCACTCCTCAGAGTTAAGGTTTAAGGAACCAACAGCCATGAATGGTAGAGACCTGTGAACAGGTAAATTTATCAGTGAAAAAAAATAGAATACAGAATGAATGCAAATGAAATGTAGAATGAATGCATAGACACAGACAAGTCTTAAGTACACAATAAGACACATTAGCTCACTGAAATTATTTTACAGACTATAAACAATAAAATTAACTTACATGCATACATATGAAAATGCATACACATCTACAAATTTAATTATGCAACTAGTTATTAAATATCTTTATGTGCTCAAAACCATACCATCCCAACCCAACTCAAACCTCACCCTCCACACCCACCCAAAAAATTATTTTTTTGTTTAAAGGTCAAATTTTAGTAAATATCTTTCCTGTAGAATACCATTAATTGCATCTTATCAAACAAATCCAGTTGGTGATTTAGTTTAATTATGATCTGAAATAGTGACTTCCCACCCTGCAAGGAAAATGCAGCTGAGTTTTAATGAAGACTACAGTTACCATTCTTAGCATGAGATCATAGGTGCTACTCATTTCGAATGTCTCCGAATGTCAACTTACTTTCAAGACATTAGTTGTAAGTAAGAAGACTACAGTTTTACAAACTTTAAAGTTTAGGCACTCATTTCATTTTTTTTTGGTCTTTTCTTTCTAACATACTGTCAGGCAAATCGTCTTTCACACACACACACACACACACACACGTTACATTAGCAGGTGTTCATATCAATTGTGGCAATGAAAGAAACTCTTGTATTTTCACAAACATGTATTATAATAATAGCTCATTGACCACTAACTCTTTCCCTGCAAGATGTCTCTGTCCGATTTCCACAAGTTATTACTTGATGATGAAAACTGACTAACTGCTGTTTTGAAACTATTACATCAACAGTTATTACATCAACAGTGTGTATATGTTCCAAACAATTTGTTTTGAGAATAGAATCAGTGATATCACTTCAAAACTGTATATATATATATATATATATATATATATATATATATATATATATATATATATATATATATATATATATATATAAATATCAAAGATTTTAACTCGCGTGTTTGCATTATTTCTTCATAAAATCAATTTGCAACCATAAGTGAACTTGCCAAGGGGTTATAACGGCAGGCATTTCTGTGTCTTGGACTGTCTGTGTAATTCATTTGGCACTTAAATTAAGGTTAATATAAACAAAGTCTATTATGTTATAAAAGATTTATTCTCAAAATAAACAAACATGAGGTCTGAAAAATGGCACAATGCTATATTGTGAATTCAAGAAGCACATTATATTCAAGGTTGTTTTCTTACATCACTCGTTTTTTTGAAAATACAAAAAATGCAGCTAAACAAATAATATCCAACCAATTTACGATATTATTATAAGTATGTAGACAAATATTTAAACCATTCTATTTAAGGATTGTTGTAAAGAATCTAGAATGTGGGTGGTCTGTTACAATCCCTGTTTCTAAAATTAGATGCGCCTACATGGCTTGCTTAGCATCACATGGCTTGCTTAGCATCACATTTGCATACTTGTACTCGGCTATGTCATGATTTAGTTACTTGAATGCTTCAGTTCATCGTTGATTGAATAACTGATGTTATGTAGTACAATGATCACATCATTGTAATTACAAATGGGTATAATAGTAAATCAACTACCACTAGAACAAGCAATTTGACTTGAAAACTTTTAGAAACATCAGCAAAAAATGACCAAAAGATTCACATTTAATTTAGAATTAGCTCCCTCAGCTTGCAGTTGTAAGCTAATGGTTATTCATCAATGGCCACTGTGGTTTGATTGTTTCAAATTAATTTAGAAAAGTTTTGTCTGCCATTTTCTAGTGAAGCTTTAGAAACTAGCAAAAATCAAATTTGTTGTTTAAGTGGCAAATGTTTATGCAGTTTTACCTATTTATAATTGCAATATTGTAATCTAGGTATCAGTTAAAATTAAATAATTAATTAATCTTCTCCCTGTTCTATTCTTATTTCTCCTTATTCTGGCCAAAGGAGAAGTCACTTCTCACTTTTCTCAAGTTTCACCTGACCCCTCTGGAGGGGTGTGTGTGTGTGTGTGTGTGTGTGTGTGTGTGTGTGTGTGTGTGTGTGTGTGATGGAGAGTGTGTGTGTACACACATGGTTGGGTGTGGGGGGGGTGATAGAGAGTATGTGTGTGCACACATGGGTGTGTGATAGAGTGTGTGTGTGTGATAGTGATAGAGAGTATGTGTGTGCATGTGTGTCTGTGTGTATTACAGAGTAATAGTAGTCTTATGTATATTTAATTTAATTGTTTATCTGTAAGTTTTAAAATTTTTTATTTCAATTCATGTTATTGAAATGTAACATTGTGTGCCGGACTCGACCTTGTCCAAAATTGAGTTCATTTCTGCTTGTCATGACCTGATTGACTTTTTTATTTTTTTATTTCATTTATATAAACACCTAATAATAGCTTTGTTATTCTCTATGTGTATGAGCTTATTAACAGAATTATTATTCAGGTAAACAAAGAAGGAGTAAATATATTGATCAGGGTCAGAGTTTTGGAGATTCCCAAGTGAATTTTATAGGCTATTATGTTGTAGATAAACAATAATAATAATAATACTTTATTTAGAGAAGGTTACTCAGTTAGTTATAGAACTAATCTACCTTGAGGCCTTCTATCTGTTATGTACAATATATCAAGTATATACAACAAGGTTCATTAGATCATTCTAGAAGGTTATTTTCCATTAGGTAATGGTTGTTTTTAGAAAATGCTAATTTGTGACCTGGGGTCAAGCAGAGAACTATATTATCTTTTGAATGTCAGGATTTTACCAGTTGTGCTTTAACATCTAGCACTTTAAGTTGTATCATGTTGTGACCAGTTTGGGCTGAATTTTATTTTCTTCAAATTACTGAATTCAAGTGATTATTTTCTCAGGAAATACAAAAGTGCTCTGATAAAATTCTTGGATAAAGACATTCATTGGAATTTATACTGAATTCAAACCTGGAATAATATTTCTGTGATTCAACAAGAAATTGTTGACACATCAGCATTTTGCAGACCATAACAGACATGTCATTGCCTTCAATTTTGGGTCTCTTTGGGACTTGAACTGAATTTTATTGAGGACTTATTATTACTAGGATTTGTGTCTTTAATTCTTGATTATTTTTGGATTTAATTTGCAATACCATAAGTTCTTTTTTCTCATTTTTCAGTTTGTATTCTAGGGAAATAAATTATTTGTTAAATTTTACAAAGCTTGTTGTCTTCACTCTTTTCTCTTATTTTAAGAGCATAGACTCATAACAGTAGCAATAATGGAAATGTCTTGCCTTAATTACATCAAAATATTTTATTCTTGCTAGTTTTATAATACTATAACAAATTTTTTTTATATCATATCAGCACCCACTATGTGTTCTCACTATTTTAAGTTGTAATGTATATAAAAGAGACACAAGGATAACATAATCATCAGATGTGGAAGAGTAAATAAAACACCAGATGTTGAAGATAAAATAAAACAATAAAATAATATTGTCTCAAGTGTTCACATTATGGTGGCTTGTCAGAAATGTTCAAAGTTTATCAGTTTAGTGTGTGCACCGCAATGTGACAAGCTAATATAATTGCTTTATTGTTCCATCTAATGAAAACACAAAAGTAAGATCCATCAATCCTGTAAATTTACATCAAACAGCTGTAATTTACCTCACCTGACTTATTTTACTTGTTTGCACATTTATATATTTCATAATTCTCCTATTTGTCTCTTCACTTGTACATTCATTTATTCCTTTTTTTCATTCATTGATTCTTATTCTTACTCTCACACTCTGCTCTAACATCTGTATATTAGTTCAGTTGCTTGTAGATCTTCTTTTGTAAAATCATATTAAGCTAAAGCATGGCTGCTGAAATTAAATATATAATTAATATATATAATTAATTAGATTGCCATAAAAAATCATTTATCAGTAAAATCGAATTGATACTTGTTATGTTCTCTCTCTCTCTCCAAAATAAACATTTTTCCTGATCAACCATGTTTTGCCTGTTATTGAAAAAAATTGACATAGAAGCTTGTCTCAGTCTTTTTCTTTTTCATGATAAGAGAACTCGAGTTTTCTAGCAAAGAATGATGCATGAGATACTGAATATGCTTACTTTATAAATGAATCCAACTGCAAACTGCTCAGACCCAGATCTGCCATTTGGTAAGATTACTTGTCATACCTGCCACATTCCCAGACAGTGTTTGGGGTTTTTTTGAGACTCAGAAAGTGTGTTCTGAGGTTCCAAGATGGGTTGGTGCATGTGACCCCCCCCCCCACAAAAAAAGGTGATGTCATCCTATTGAGAACAAGTTATCTTTTGATGTAAGCCTATAGGGAGAGACCCTGACCCTTAAAAATGTTTTCTTGTGATTTCCTAATGTATGAAAAGTGTGATATTATTAACAGAGAGACTCTTTTGGAAACTTTCAGAACTTAAATCCAAACAAAAATCTTGTAAGAGACCAAAAGCAGAACTTAACCTGGTGTGACCAACACTGCTAATGGCAAACCAAGTGATCCTTTTTTTTTTTGCTTTGATAGTTTAGACTAAAATTATGTGGCATTTAATATCTTTCAAATCTAACAACATCTTTTACAGAGCTACAGGCAAGGGTGAAAGACCTTGAGCTTCAGGAGAGATACAGAGATGAAGAGATTCATAAGTTAAGAAAATCATTAGACACGCTGATAAAAAAGTTTGATAGACTCTTAGAGGTTGCACAAGCACTACCTTTTGGTGCCAAAAGTGAAACTAATATCACAGGCACTGAAAAAGCAGTCTACAGTTTTAACAGGAAAAGAGTCTGTGATCAAAATGTGTTACAAACAGGTCAAAATGTGTCACAAACAGATCAAAATGTGTCACATTCAGGCAGTGAAACTGTTGTCAGCACTAAAACTGATTCCATTAGGAGCAGTACTCAAGAAGAAAAACTAAGAAGATTTAGCAAAAGTGGTAACCAGTCTTGTAGTCAAGGTACTCACAGTGAGTATAAATTTAGCATTGCTGAAGGTCCGAGTTTACTGGTATGTGATCAACTACAAAAAGAAGATGACACTGATCACGTGGTTGGTGCAAATACCCCATCAAGGAAAGAAAAAGATAAAGAAAGTTTGGATTTAAAAGAGCGAAATGTTTCAAACACTAAAATGGGATCTGAAACTGAATACCCAGACCCTAAATTAACAATGAATAAAGAGGTAATAGACAGTGCAATTGATAATTTCGAAAGACATAATGAAGCAATAAAATTGCAGGGAGAAGTGAATATACAGACTAGTTTGTCCAGTGTTGTGCCTAAAAGTGAAGATTCTGAGGAAAGAATTGACTTTGTGAACCATTTTGATAGCCTGCCAAGTGTGGAAAGTTCAGGTGAGTTCATTAATGAATGGTCAGAAGAAACAAGTGATTTTCTTAACCATTTTGAAGTTCTACAGAGTGCTGAATGTTCACTGGATGTCAGACATGACTCACAGCCTATAGAGTCTATTGGGGAAAAGTTGACAAGTCCAGGGTTAGACACTGTAGAACAAATGAAGACTCCCGTTGATGTTTCTCGAAGTCCAAATTCCGTATCTACATCAGTTTCAGAAGTCGATCCAAATTGTGACCCAGGCACCATCAAAGGAGACAATATTATGTTGAGATTGCAACATTCATATACCAATAAAGATAGTGGCACAGTCACTGTAACAGATTTGGCCAAAAGCACAGTTCACAAAACTAAAGACTTGTATAGTGATTCCATGGCAGAGAAATTACTAACTGAGGACACTTCTGAAAGAAATTCCATAGTGGAAATGAAATTTTTAGGTGGTGTTGCTAATTTCACAAAATCTTCAATTAAAAGTCAAGATTTTCCTAAAAAACAAGAGACTCCTGGGACTGCTCAGAATCAACGCTATGTGCCCTACTGTAAGAAAGATGATGATCAGAAGGACGCAAATGTTGTAAATAAGCAAGTTCCATATGAAGGGACTGGTATGTAACTTTAATTCCATCTGTGATATGATCTTTTTAATTTGGAATCTATTAAAAACCCCACACTACTTGGGGAAACAAAATATAACATGGTGGTTGAGGTCGAGAACAGATGACTGCATTATGTACCAACCTACATTTATAGCAAGAATGATTCTAAATTCAGTGAATACACATGTGAGTTGGGAGGAGATAGGAAGCAACTTTATAGTAATTTTACTACTTGTCAATTTTTGACATCGAGATTAAGATAACCCCTTATAAAAATTAATTATTGCCATGTTAGAACATTAATTATGATGTATATGCTGTAGGTATATGAAACTCAAAAATCTGAATTATTTTTATCATTTTGTCAGCTTGTACTGAGTAGTGTCAATGAATAAGGAACATCTAGGACAAAAATTGGAAGCTATGATGCGACCATGTTATATTTAAATTTTTGTTATGATGAAGCATGTTAAAAATGAGATTCCTGTCTATTAAGTTACCAATCATAGAGATGTAGAGAAACATGCAGGTATAAGAAATTTTTATACCATATATTCTTATGTATAAACCCATTTGCATACATGCTGCCACCCCTCCAATGAATTGGTAAAACGTTCAAAAATGCATGACCGGTGCATAAGCCAACCTATAAATACAGCCATATTGAAAATCTTGTTATTGCTACTCCATCTGAATGGGTGGTCATATTTACATGGGGTTTCAGTACAGGATGTCCTGTGGGTTCAGGTTAGGCATGTGATCTTGTCTTTGGCAATCTACAATAACAATACAGTATATACCAGTATTCAACAAGAAAACTTAAATATTTTCAAGTTTCTTCTCCCATGGATAAGCCAACCTCCTTTCTTCCAGGCTTTTATTTTGTTGTTGTTGTAGGGTTTTAACGCCATTTTTCAGCACATGATAGGCTATACATGGCAGCCAGTATTAACGGTGGAGGAAGAACCTGGGAAAACCACGGAAAGAACCACCGACCCATGAGAAGCTACTGGCAAGCTTTCTCACATACCCACATTGGCTGAATCTGAGACTCGAACCCACGCAGACAGAGGTGAGATGGCAGTGATCTGTAAAGGAGAGCGCTTTAGACCACTCGGCCACTCATTTTGTCCTAAATTATTTGGCTTGTGTGCAAATATATACACTAGTAAACACGTGTAAAAAAATATTTTGTCCTAAGGGTATGTACCTGTCACTTCTTTAGAAAATAGAATTTATACTTATTATGCATGTTTCACAAACAGAATGATGCATCTATCATAAAGCATGACATTCTCTCATTAACTTGTTGAAAATTCATTAAATTCATCATATGCATAGATTTGCATGATTTGATCCATTGAAAATGCATATTTTCTAACTGGTCATCACATAATGTATTACCATGTGAATAACAATATGAAAACAAAGTGCAGATCTACCATTTCTTAGCAATGGTATGAGGGGATATAGCCTGTTTATTTTTTTTGTTTATGTGTTCATTTGTTTGTTCATTATCCATTCCTAAAACCCTCAGTATCTTGGACCCTGTGTTACCTCCACTTTGTGAATATTCATGTGGTTGCATTGAAAGGAGAGTAAATAAACCATACTGAAAGTAAATCACTTTGATTTTTCCTTATTGAATGAACATTTATGTATTTCAGCAATTTGTTCATTACATCGTAATATTTTTTACTCTATTACATCTAGACATGGAAATCTTTGGATGCATTTCCAGAAGAGAAGCTCAACCATTCCAGAATTCAGTCAATCTGACATAACTTTCATGCTTGAGTGACTTTTGTTCATCCATTTCTGACATTCTCAACATCTTGGACCCTATTACGTATTGTCTCATTAAACTTTGTGTGTGTGATCGTCAGGAGAATAATTTCACTATATAAAAAGTAGGTCACTGTGAGCTAATTATCATAATTAGGTGTTTTATGTATTACATTCATTACACCTCAATATCTATGACCCAGTTACATCATTCTCAGTTACATTTAGACTCATGCACTTTGTATTTGGATGATTGTTTGTTGGTTGGTTTTAACAGCACTTTTAACATGTTATTAGCTGTAATATGCCAAGGAAATGGGAAGGTAGTTCAACAGAATCAAACTGAAGTAACTGTGACCTAATTTTCACATTTGAGTGACATATTTTCAGCTTTTCATTTGCTACACCCTTAATACCACTGAATCTTATTATGTCTAGGCTCCTCGTCAAACCTTAGATGTGGTTACATCTTCATGGGAGTTACCCACTCATGCAACAACTCGTGTGAGATACATTTTCCTACATGAATGACTTTTGTATTTTCCATTATTTGTTCGCCACACCTTTAAGTTCTTGGACTTGATTAAATCTGGACTCATCAAACTTTGTGGGTGGATGTACCTCCAGAAGATAAACTCGGACATACCTAAAGGGGTAATTTTCATGCATGAGTGCCCTTTGCATTTTCAGGTATTCATTTGTTAATACCCTTCAGATGTGTAACACTATTAAATTAAAACTTGTCAAACTTTATATGTGGACACATCTCTTGGAGAGTAACATAACATACCTAAACTGGGTCACTGTGACCAAATTTTAACACTTAGTGAGTTTATATTGTCAGCTATTTGTTGGCATACTACACCATACCAAATACTCCAGATACATTCCCATTCACAAGAGGATTTTGAGTGAATACAGTTTTACAGCATAGTAAAGTGTGAAAATTATGTGATTCAGAACATATCAAATTACATATAGCAGAAACAGTACATTTTGTATTTTAATTAAATCACATTGTTTGCAAGTAAATGAAATTATGCATTATTTATTTTTTTAGAAATGTACATTTTTAAGTATTATTCAGTTTAAATTTTACTGTGCTTGAGTAACTGAATTTGTTGGTGTTTTTAAACAAAATAAGCCATATTTCTATTAAAATTTGTGGCTCTGTGGTGAATAAGGTTTTCATATTTCTTTTGAAAATGGATTATTTTTGGTTGGGTTATGCTTGAATCTGTTCATTAATTACCCAATTAATTTTTTTTTATATTAATTTATGCCTTTTTTATGATCAGTTGACCTTGATATGCATCTACCAGTTTTTCGAGTGCTCAAGTCACATTGGTCTGAGCTGGCCCAGAAGGAACTTGATGAAGGTAATATAATCTCTAATACTATGAAGGTAAGAGCTTGCTCACTTTGTTGATGGCTGGTAAATTATTCTGTTTTACCATAAGTGGTAATAAGGTTATCCATTTTAAGTCATTATGAAGTGGTTCTGTATTATGTGCATTTTAATTTAGGATTTTACACCAGTCATCCCCCATTTTAATATTTACAGATATTGTGATGTGCATCATCTGCCCATCCTTCTGTCCTTGTGTCTTTAATTCTGTTTCCTTCTATATACTACTGTGCAGAAATTTACCATTAATAAGATTGCCCATTTGGTACTATCTGTAAAAGGGATATAATTTTTGGACCCCTCCCCTTGTATTCCTGACGTAGGGGGTTGGGGTCAAAGGGTGAGAGATACAAACTTATACATTTACAGTGACTTGTTTGTACAAATTTTTCCCAAACATGGCACATGCAACCAGAGTAAAAAGACGCTTGATATATGAGATGGATTTTTAGTTATTTTTCTTGGGTCATAGTTTTGGAAGCTTGGAGAGGAAGAACAAGGTAGGACACATATGTGATGGATTTTGAGTTATTTTCATGGGTAAAAGTCTTGGAAGTTTAGAGGATGAGGGAAAAGCTGCAGGGGGACACTTGTAATGGATTCTGAGTATTTTATTCCTGGGTCTCAGTCTGGGAAGTAGAAGGACAAGGCAGAG
Source organism: Megalonaias nervosa (assembly GCA_016617855.1). Taxonomy (NCBI): domain Eukaryota; kingdom Metazoa; phylum Mollusca; class Bivalvia; order Unionida; family Unionidae; genus Megalonaias; species Megalonaias nervosa. The sequence continues at coordinate 87,304 of JAECUM010002030.1, forward strand.
AGGGGGACATTCAATATGTGTAATGGATTTTGATGAGTTTTTCCTGAGTTAGTCTTGGAAGCCTGGGGATGGGGGCGGGGACAGGGCAGAGCAGGAGGACATGCCATTGACATAGCTTTTTTTATATTGGTCTTCAACAGCATTATGGAGAAACATCAGAGGTATACACACAGTGCTTTGTATTGACACGTCAGCCAGCATGAGGCAGGGCCCCGCATGGGAACAAACCCAGCAGTTCATCTCCCAGTTTATTAAAGGTAATTACTCAGGTCAATATAGGGATAATGTCTTCAAAATATTTGTCTGAGTCAATTTAGGAAAGAATTTGGATGCAATGGTTCAAAGTCTTTTCTAAGAGCTCCAGCAATGTTTACACACAGCAAATAATGTATAATGGTTGTTATTCTTGCATGATCATTTACTAAGTACATACATTTTAAACTAAATACTACAAAGAGGAATTTTTAAAATGTATTCAAACAGAATATGCAGTACTAACATTTTAGTGTAGCCAACAGAACCAGATTTCATGCACCAAACCAGCTAAAGCCAGCTTAATCATGAAAAGAATGACAACTGTTTGTCCTTTTGTTATTAATTTCTATAAGCTCACATGGCCATATGGCCAAGTAAGCTTATGACATGGCCATATGGCCAAGAGTCCTCAATTATGCATCATTTGTCATGCATCATCCATCAACATTTTACTTTTTAAACTTCTGCTCAAAAATCACTGGACCAGTTTCAGCCAAAGTTTAGTAGAGAGCATCCTGGCGTGAAGGGCTTTCAAGTTAATACTAATGACTTCAATCCGCCAACAATTATGACTGCCATTGCTTAAAGAACAAAAAAAATACCTTTAGAATACTTCTAATAAAAAATAGCTCAACAGATTTTCACAAAATTTTGAACGCACCCTGGCATGAAGGCTTTCAGATTTGCACATATGATGCCCATCTGTCCTTTCCAATATGTGTCATCTGTCAACATTTCCTATTTTAAACTTCTTCTTAAACATCATATGACCAATTTCAACTAAATTTGGCACTGAGAATCCTGCTGATATGCCATCAAATATGGCTGCCATTGCTAAAACTAGAAAAACTTGTAAATGACAACTTCTTACAAACCTGTACAACAGACCTTGAGGAAATTTAAAAAAAAAATATCCTTGCATGAAAGACGTTCAAGTTTTTACAAATCTTCCATCAGTATGTTGCTGTTACTGAAATCAAAGATGTTTAAAATGACTTCTCAAATACAGTTCAACAGAAGTAGACCAAATTTTGAAGAAAGCATATTATCATGCAGGACTTTAAAGTTTATACAGATGGTTTTGGTCCTTCATCAGATGTCATCTTACTAAAAAAAGAAAATCCATTAAACAGCTTCACAAGAACACTAAAGAGACTTCGATCAAATTTGACAAGCATCTTGGTATAAAGGGCTTTCAAGATGGTACAAATGATGCAAATCCACTATCAAATATGGTCATCATTACTAAAAATAAAAAAGATTTAAATGACTTACTAAAATAATGGCTGAACAGATTTGATTGAAAACATAAGTAGCTGCGATGTTTATACAAAAGATGTCTGTCTGCCATGTTACTACAAATAGAATAAACATTTAAGCAAATTTTATTTGTAAAAAACTGTTGAACAGATTGGCATAAAGTCCTACCTTCAGATATGCCCCAAAAATATAGAAACCTTAAAAGAATCACTTTTATTACTTTTTCACTTAACAACACCAGAATAAATTTCTACAAATGTTCCACTGACTCAGATTTCTTGGTCATCTGCAGTTGTTTGTAATCATAATTTATGTAAATTTTTGTGCACCAAAATAATGTGGATAAAAATTAATTATCATTTTCAGATAGTGAATGTGCATGAAAAAATAAAGGACCTAACATTGAAGAGGACTCAGAAATCTCCACTTGATCATAAATATTAAATTCACATGCATCTTCTTTCTGAATGTGCTTATACATGTGCATGTTGTTTGTGATAATGTTTGTGAGTAAATAATAAGAACTATTGTATTTATTTTATTCAGTTACTTTAGAAGTATATTAAGTTTTGAAATGGGATAATTATGACATGGACATTGGTATCCCATTGTCACACCTGTATTTGACACCTTGCAATTAAATAAATTTTGACTCTATAGGACTTTATTCCCCATGAGTGAAGTTTGGTTTTGTATGAGAGAGAGATAATTTAGCCCTTGTTTTCATGCCATTTTATATGAGAGAGATTTTATCCCTTATTTTCATGCAATTTTGTATGAGAGAGAGAAATTGTATCCCTTGTTTTTATGCCATTTTGTATTAGAGAGAAATTTTAACCTTTGTTTTTATGCCATTTTTATTAGAGAGAGAAAATGTATCCCTTGTTTTTATGCCATTTTGTATGAGAGAGATTTTAACCCTTGTTTTCATGCCAATTTGTATGAGAGAGAGAAATTCTATCCCTTGTTTTCATGTTTTTTTGTATGAGAGAGAGATTTCAGTCCTTTTTAATGCCATTTTATATGAAGAAGAGATTTTAGTCCTTGTTTTCTTGCCATTTTTATGAGAGAGAGATTTTAGTCCTTGTTTCTTGCCATTTTGTATGAGAGAGATTTTAGTCCTTGTTTTCTTGCCAGTTTACTCAATTAACCTTATTTTAAATACCCTCTATGGCTGAAGCTTTTGTCAAAGAGAAAATAGTAGTAAAATAGTAAATGAAAAAAGGAAAACATTCCATATTTCTTAAGTTTTAAAGATATATATTTCAAATTTTTAAATATTCAGAATATTTATATTCATATATACTCCATTAAGTTTAAATCCAGAGGATATATATGCTGCAAAATTAATTACTGTGGGGGTTTTGGTATGATTGGTTGGAGTGGGGTGCTCCCAATATTTTATTTAAACTATTGTAGAAGTCCCACCCAGGCTCAATTTTGGTTGAAAGTTAAATTAGTGAAAGATAGATGTACAGCTCCGAGCCCCCATATCAGTAGTGCCGATGGGTTAAATGGTTACTTATACAAAAAGGTTGAAATTCAATTACACTCCTTCCGCTCGACCCTTTGATAGCCTATTGCATCACTTGATTAGCAGTGTGAGATCAATTTCCACCTGTCCTTGTATTCTACTCATCTGTGGTATTCTTCTCTCTCCTATGTCTCCCAATTCCTTCTCCTCTTCCTCCCCAACTTTCTCCAGATTCTTTCTCCTCCTCCTCGACTTATCTATATTCCTTCTCCTCCTCCTCCACTTTCTCCTCCAGACTCCTTTTCCTCCTCCTCCACCTTCTATCCACCTTCTATCCGTTGACTAGACTTCTGTCAGTTTTGACTGTTCGGCTAGTCTCAATTCAGTCTCCACCTTTTGGAGACTCAGGACTCAATTGAACCGGAAGTTCTACCCCCTAAAAAGCTTCCTGTGAAAACACAAGTACGGTACAATATTTTTCCTTAGCCCTCTCATCTCACACTACACACAGCCTATCATCAGGTAATGGCTATTAAATTTCTTTGGTTGCGCAGTCATTCACATTGAAGTACCCATACATTCCTGTTTGGTAAAACGTCATAATACAGTACAGTATCAATTATTTATTGCGTCACATTAGTACATATTCCTAATCCCGTTATACTGAACAATATCACAATAATCAGACACATTTCTTTACCTTACATTCATACAAAGTACACAAATATTCAAATATCCATGCCCTGAGATATGCATACGTCCATAGTAACTAATCTTACATACTTCAACCATTTTCCAAATTCACAACTCAAACATGTGTAAATTCTAACATAACACATTAATAAATGCACTGGTTTACTACGAAGTAACCTAATAGCAAATTGCAAAATTAATTCTGACCACAAGCTAATAATCTACATAATTCTCTATGTAATACTCAAGCCCATTTCTCAAATACGCATGTAAATGAAATACTACAAAGGTAATTCTACATACTAAATGATGCTAGTAATTAAGTATACATACTACAAATAATTACAATTATGATGCCGTAATATTCTGCAAAAATCGAGCAAATAACTTACTGACCTTTTTGAAGCTTTGACTTTCCTTAGAATCTACCTCTTAAGTTTTACCGCCAAATTATGAGTGGCTTCCTTGGAGTAACCCTATTGCTCAACAATCTTCCTAGGTGAGACTAACTTTTCATTTACAAGTTCTGAAAGTTAACATTTGCGTCAAATTGTAATCACACCCTCTATTTCAATTCTGATTGGATGTCACTATGAACCAATCCCATCAAACTTGGCAACAATGTCCCTCTCAATGTCTGTCAACATGGGGACAGATGAGAACATGCCTCGTTCACCCCACAGGCTTCCCTTTGATCCTAACCTAACCTCGTAACATGTAGGTGTGGTATCTACAAGCCTTTGTTTAGATGCAAGATATCTATCGCCTTTGCTGCTTCAAGATTCTGGGTCTCCAGTTGGTGATGTAACCTTGTGTAAGAGATTAACACTTGCCCGTGGCAGTCTTTAGACATCAAACACATGGCTGCAGTAATATTATAGCTTATTCATGACTTTATATTTGGGGTTTAGCAAACGTGACAATTACCATGAGCAATCTCAGACCACTTGGGCCTCTTGTTTTATTATCTTGAATGTATTTCTTGTTTGTATGTGTCTAAATAAACAAGAAGTAAGCTTATTCAATGTTCCAGCTCAGTAAAAGCAGATAGATGTTTTCTCTCTGTCCTCAGTTCACTTCCAGTTCGTCCCCTCCGGGCTTTAGTAGAGGGGTGTTTTCTGTCTGTCCTCAGTTCACTTCCAGCTCCCCTCCCCCCCCGAGCTTTAGTAGAGCCCTCCTCTCTTGCTTTCTCAAGATCACAAAAATACCCCTTTAGAACTGAATTATTTCCTGTTAATTCAGTATTTTGATGTTTATTTAATATTTAGATGTTTATTTAATGCAGGATAAATGTATCATTGTGAGACCGCTCCGGTGGCCTAGTGGTAGAGCGTCCACCTCAGATGCGAGAGGTCGCTGGTTCGAACCCTGGCCGAGTCATACCAAAGACTTTTAAAAATGGTACTAACAGCTGCCTTGCTTGGCGCTCAGTATTAAGAGGTTAGTGTTAGGACTGGTTGGCCTCTTGTCAGGATAATGTGACTGGGTGGGACATGATGCTACATGTCTGTGACATGATGCCCCAGTGCTAAACATCACTATAAACTGTCACACAACAGACATCGTAGCAATATGACTGAAAAATTGTTAAAGCTATGTTAAAAATCTAAATCACACACACACACACATTGTGTTTTTGTCTGCTTGTACTTCAAAAGAGATTCTACATTTTTTTATCTGCATCAAGTCTTTTATTCAGGAAAAATGCCCCACTGTTCCAAAAAGTTCCCTTTCTTCAGCAAAAGTGCCCAGAGTTACACCACTTGCCTGCTAACCCAACTGTAGGTATTCCTAGTTGGAAGACTGTTATTTTTGTCAGTACATCTTTCTTTCTTCCCATTTGTCTTTTGTGTTATCATGCATGCTGGTATGATGTATATATGTTTTTTTTCATCTGTTGCTTTATCTTTTTTTGAGTGATAGATGGATGGACAAATGGACATTGTTTACAATCAAAATGTAAATAAAGAATCATTAGAAAAATTGTGAAAGAGATTTGTAAATTTAAGTCTTAGAATGAAAATTTGCTTTTGCCTCAAATTAAGACAATATGAAGAACATAAAATTGCATGTATCAGTATGTATTCCTTAATTTAAAGTTTGATGGGTCATTACAAGATAGAAGGAAAGAGAATGTAAGGATAGATGGGCTTTATTAGTATCTTTATATTTTATGAATGAAGAGAAAAATGCACACACAAGCATGCTCTTGATGACATAAATAGTTTGGAAGAAAGAGAAATGCACACACACGAGCATGTATTTGATGACATAAGTAGTTTATAAGAAATAGAGAAATGCACACACACAAGCATGCATTTGATGACATAAGTAGTTTGGAAGAATGAGAGAAATGCACACATACAGACATGCTCTTGATGACATAAGTAGTTTGGAGGAAAGAGAAATGCACACACACAAGCATGCTTTGATGACATAAGTAATTTGGAGGAAAGAGAAATGCACACACACAAGCATGCTCTTGATGATATAAATAGTTTGAAAGAAAGAGAGAAGGAGTGAAGATCTGAAATGTGTCTGAGTTGTTTTGTGACTTTATATTGAAAGTAAACATAACTATTTTTAAAAATACTATAGAGCAAACATGATAAAATTTGAACAATGAAACAGATATTATAAATAAATTTGAGGCAGCTACCACTGCAAATCTGACAGTTATCATGACAAACATGTCACTGACAAAGGATGGGATGTACAGACTATGATCTCTGCAAGAGGGGCAAAATCATTCCTGAAAGAGAAAATGTACATTTTTTCTCAGCCCCAAGACAAAATTGGCTTGACAGATGACAAAGGTCCTTGACAGGGAGAATACCTCCATGTGAAGTAGCCAGTGCAGCTCCAACCTCCATTAGTCACCTCTCATGACATACAAGAGTTCACTTCAGACCTATTCTACGTCCCCAAGCCCGCAGGGGGTACAAAAACTGATAGCCACAAAAATTTGTATATTCACATTACCTGCAACTTGAAGCAGTTCTGTCAAGAATCAATTTACCTGATAATTTTTGTCAATCATTTCACTTCCAGAATGTTACCATAATATCACCCATTTTTTTCTGATGGATTTTCTTGTCTTCAAAATTTTTCATCAGTAGTACATGATAAATTAAAATCATGCTTGTCGAAGGAATTGATAAACTTGATAAAATATGCTTGATAGACCTTTCCTTCTGTAAAATCAGAAACATAGGCATTATTATTACTAATTATGGTATTATTTTGTGATATGCTTTCTCATACTTGGAATCATATGTTTAAATTTTTAGGATTGGAAGCTGTCAGAGGAGAGTTTGATATTGATGAGGAATATGTGGCACTGTCTATATTTGGTCAGGAGGTCAGAGTTGTCCATCGACTCACCAACAGTTACACCCTTTTGCAGCAATCATTCAGTGAGTAAATTACAATAGATTAATGGTGTCTTAAGTTGACAGAATCATTAATCAATTATTATCTTGTTTGCAAAGCATTGATAATATGTACATGCAAGTATTACTGTTATGGCAACACCATGATGGCAATGGTGGTTTCAGTTACAATGGCATCAGCATTCATACATTGGTACATTTTTGCTCTGTAGCTTCCTCAGAAATGCAAAATGTAAAAATAAATATATTTCTATTCAGCAGTATTATGATCAAAACATAATCCTGTCTGATATGTTAGTATATGTTCCCGATCATGATATTCATCCAAAAGAAAAGTTAGATTTAGCTTGTTCACCCCATGCCAGTATCTACAAAAAAAGAAAATCCCAAAAATAAATATACCAAACTTTTGTGCAAATCACCAGTTTGAATTTGTTCAGAAATATATAATTTATAGTAGTTTAAAAGCCACATTCCACAAGTTCTTGAACATAATTTTATAATGGGCACAAAATAGATACATGGCTCTCAGTATCAAATTTCCACCAAAATGCTGTATTTTATGAAAGGTAAATGATTCCCAAAGTTTGCTTGATTTGTTTTTTTCAAATTATAATATCAGTACCAGTGGTTCTAAGGTAATCCTTCCATATTTATTTAAAAACTTCTCATTTTGTATCTATTCAGTTCTCATCTAACACAATGAATAAGCAATATAATTACTGTATATAAGCTCTTTTGCATATAAGCCAACCCCACCTCACCCAACTGAATAGGTAAAAGCATTAAAAACTGCATAAGGTGACCCACAAGTCCACAACAACATCACAAGATGCACGCGGTAAGTTCTAAATGCATTTATTTAGGCAAACTCATATTAGCAAAATTATGCGTATACCTCTCTCAGGGTTGGCATGTATGATTATTACAAGGAAATGTTATCAGCTACTGTAATTTGTTTTAAAAGTTAATTCATTTATTTAATTTTCTGTTCCCTTATTGTTTTCTGCCTAATTCAGGTTTGTGTATAATTTGATCAGACAATGACAAGAATTGAGCATTCACAGGCTGCTGTAACAGTTATCTGTCCCTTTTAACTCAAGTTAATTATTGTTTGTTTGTGTGTTATTGCATTAGAATTTTGTATCATTGCACCAGTAATTACATTCTTATTTTACCTTGAAACTGTAAATACCTAACTTATTAATTGTGATCCCAATATGACAGCAATGAAGAACAATAGGGCTTGGTTCAACACTCGCATTTAGGCTAGTGTGCATATTTACACAGAGGCGCCACCACATGTACAGTGAAGGTTTGAATTTGTGCTGAATGAAGTACATTTCACTGAATAAAGTACATCCCTTGGAATTGAATCATAGGCACCACTGCACTAAACTTAAATAATATCTCCATAATACAATGATGAAGTTTCAGAAATAATGCTTCAAAAATTTTTGTAATGCTGTAAAAACTGAGTTCTGGTTTGCTTAGATGTGAGCTTAGAGACCATTTTACACTGCTGTGGTAATCATGCTAATATTATGGAGTGAAAGGCAATTACACATCAAAGTACTGGTATAGCAGCCCAACAAAATTCCATCTTAACCCAAGCCAGTTGCAGGGTTTTAACGATTAACTGGCCTGGATTGCTGTTGGGAAAAAAAAACAAAAGACAAATCCACCAATTATAAACAAAGGAGATGCCAAAACAAACAGCTTTGCAGTGTGTTGTAAATTATGCTTTTATTCAGCCAGAACACAAAACTAAACTAGATCGATGATGATTATAGTCGATCTTTATTCAGAATTTTAGCCTTTATTATTATAATTCTGTCATGAACATGTGAATATATGCTGGTTACGTGACTTGCACAATTAAACATGTGTACCTTTTTGTAAAAATTACTTCAGTCCGTATGATCACTTACATCACTGAAGAAGAATAACTCCTGAGCACATGGATAAACATAAATGAAACAGCTATATATGTCTAACTGAAATGTGATCTGGAAGAATGCAATTTGGTGGAATTAGTGAATAAAGCAAAATCTGCATGAAATATTTTTGGGAATAAATTAGGATTCAAGTGATGCTAAGCATGATTTGCATTGTGTAAGTACTGCACATTATAGTACAGCATGCTCCTGGGTAAACTCGAACCGGCCCATGAATTATGAAGTCTTAAATTTTATGTTGGAGAATTTCATGTTGGAGAAATTAGAAAATATACACATGCAAAATAATAACAAAAACAATCATAGTAGTTTATAATAGTTTAGTAAGTGTTGGGACACAGAAAATATATGTTTTTTTACATGCATATAAGTCTTGGGACACAGAAGAAAATAATTATTTTTTCATTTAGCAAGATTTACAGCCATTACAGTAGTCAACAAAAATACTTAAAAATTTTAAAGTTTAGACCATGGCTGCAGATAAGCTGACTGCTCTTCTTCCAGGCTTTAATATTTTCCTAAATTATTTCGCTTATACATGAGTATATATGGTAATAGTTTATTTGAAATAAACAATCAAACATATTTTGCATAAATTTAATTTGGGGGGGGGATTTATCAAATGTTTACCTTACAGTTCTAATGGATGAATACTTTTGAAATGTTGGAGTATTTAATTGTCTGCAAATTTAAGTTTTTTTACACTGAAACCCTGCAATAGCATGCTTTGTTATAACACAGATTCATGTATAACATGATCATGGCATGGCTCCCAAAACTTCGTATATTTTTTTTCATACACAAAAAATAAATATGTATTTTCAAAGTATGAGAAATAATGAGTAAAAAGTTCATTATCATTTAGGGGAAGAGATCATGTATAAATTGAATAAAACACTATCATGACTTGGCTTCTTCAATTTTACAAACTTTTCACGAACATCTTGAAGTTTTGTGTCAAATAAATGAGTTTGATTTAATAATTCATCAAGATGTTTTAAGTGTCAATTTTATTATTATTGAGCCATGAAAAAGAAGCCATTAAGTCTTCTTTGTGTTTGTCTTAATGCATTCCGTTTACAGTCATTGTTCAAACAACAGCTGACATGTGTTTCCTTATTAAATAGCATACACAACCAAACACCAGACAATGCAGTGTTGATAAAAGATTCTCACCTGAATATATAACTATAATTAAAGTCCATCTCACAGTTAATGTTGTTCAGTAATCAGTATAACGTAAACAACAACAAAAAATAAAAAAAATTAAAGCAGCTTTCACATGCACATGGCTTGGCAGTGTTGTTCAACAATCACAATGCGATCAGTTGACCAGTGATCTAACACCCACCGGTTACTCCATCAAGTCGTTCCCCTGCCACTCTCGCGGAAGTGGAATTGCTGTCATCGCAAAGACCTCCTTGATCAACCGTCTTAACTACACAACAACTTTCAATTTCGACCACACATCGTTTGAACTAGTCCAAACTACACTCGCACTGGAACAAAGGTCAGTCCACTTTTTCTGCCTCTACCGCCCTCCTCCTAGTAGAAAAAACAAGCTGACAGAATCTCTCTTTTTGGAGCAGTTTCCGAATCTCCTGGAGTATGGAAATTCGATAGGTGGCAACCTGATTATTCTTGGAGATTTTAACTTTCACTTTGACTGTCCTGGAAACCCATGCACATCGAAACTCCTAGATTCCATTCACGTTTTCAACCTCAAACAGTCAGTTAGCCAACCCACCCATAAACATGGTCACATATTAGACTGGATTCTTTACAGACCTGATGATAATATTCTTCAGTCCTCCCTGGTGTCCCACGAACTTTCATCAGATCACCTCTGCATTATATATGCCATCTTGACGTATCAGTCCCTAACCCTCCACCTTTATTCGCTACTAAGAGAAACCTCCGTATGATAAACAGAACCAAACTAATGCATGACATCCAAGCAAACCTAACAACTAGCTTACCCACTACAGCAGAACAACTTGATAACTGCCTGCGTTCATTGCTCGACAAACATGCCCCAGCAACCAAGTGCAGAGTAGCAATTCAGAAGTGTTCTCCGTGGTATAGCAGTGTTAGGGACCAGCTTCGCACTGCTAAAAGAGACCGCCGTAAAGCTGAGAGGCTTTGGCTTTCCACCAGACTCACTATTCATAAGCAGATCTATGATGCTGCTAAGAAGAATGTCACAAACATAGTCCATGCAGCTAAATCAGCCCACTACAGTACTAAAATCATGGAAAGTTCCAGCTACAAAGAGCTATTTGAGATTACTAACAAGCTGATGTCAAGGAACAAATGTACACCACTTCCAGCTACCTTCTCTCTAGTCGACCTTCCGGACCTGTTTGCAAATTTCTTCCGTGACAAAGTACAAACCATCAGAGATAAACTTGACAACACAATTTCAGTTGACTCGTCGTCACCATACAGTTGCGATACAGAATTTCAGCGGCAACCGTTAGCAGCATTTGAACCTGTCTCTATGGATTTAGTACGTACAATCGTGATGAAGAGTGCACCAAAGTCATGTGAACTGGATCCGATTCCGACATCACTGCTGCTAGAGTGCTTACATCCAATACTGCCTTCACTAACTGATGTTTTTAATGCCTCTCTCTCAACTGGGGAATTCTCATCATTTTACAAAACTGCCATTGTAAAGCCTCTGCTGAATAAACCAACACTCGACCATAGTGATTTAAAGAACTACCGCCCAGTTTCTAATCTGCCATTCATGTCAAAAATCTTAGAAAAAGTTGTTCTATCCCAACTTGTATCTCATCTGAATTCAAACAGTCTTTTTAGCAATGTACAGTCTGCATATCGCCCTTGCCACAGTACTGAAACTACTCTTCTGAAAGTAGTCAATGACCTTCTCTCTGCTTTGGATGGCGGAAAGATTACAGTCCTCACTCTCCTTGACTTGTCTGCAGCATTTGACACTATAGACCATGATATATTACTTCACCGTCTCCAGCATGTATTTGGCATTCATGATACGGCCTTACTATGGTTCAAGTCCTACTTGGTCAACAGGACACAAATTGTGTCCGCAAATGGAAAACACTCCAGCCCAGTTGATCTATGCTGTGGTGTTCCACAGGGGTCTGTTCTTGGACCTGTTCTCTTCATTCTATACACTCAGCCACTCTCAAGTGTCATAGATCATCATCCAGTGTCTCACCAATTATATGCTGATGACACCCAAATATACAAATCTAGCCATCCAGCTGAAGTTGAAGCTACCATCCAAGGCGTAGAGAGGTGCATTTCCGATGTGAAATCATGGATGACATGTAACAAGCTGCAGATGAATGATGATAAAACTGAAGCCATTCTGATTACAACACAAAGACTTTCTCATTCACATCCTTTACCTCAGACAATAAATATCAGCAACATCAACATTAAATTCACAGTCAGTACGAAACCTCGGTGTCACTCTCGACAGTACTCTCTCGTTGCACCAACATGCCATGAACATATGCAAGGCTGCATATCTTGAGCTGAGACGAATCAGCTCCATTCGCAAGTATCTTTCAGTTGATGCCACTAAAACACTTGTGAGTTCCTTAGTACTTTCAAGACTGGACTATTGTACCTCAATTCTGTCTGATTCGTCTCAATATCTACTTCAGAAACTTCAAAAAGTTCGAAATACAGCTGCACGAATCATCTTTAGAGTACCACGATCAGAGCAAGCCTCCCTCCTGCTCTGTACCCTACACTGGCTATCCATACGATCCAGAATTAAACACAAAATTTGTTCTCTGTGCTACGTTTTACTGACGGGCTCCAGTCCAACATATCTATCTGACCTCACCCATGTGTACACACCTGCGAGATGCTTACGCTCCTCTTCTGACACTCGTATTCTCATTATTCCCACTATGAAGATGAAATCATATGGACAACGCTCTTTTGCATACCAGTGCCCAGCAACGTGGAACGAATTGCCCACTGCACTTAGACACAAAGACACAGTGATCTCATTCAAGAGCGCTCTTAAAACTCACCTATTTCAACTGCAAGAACAGACTTAAAGACCTAATAATGTATCCTTGCCTTAAATATTTACAGCATATTTTCTGTTTCTACTTTCGTGGTGTTTGTTTTTAATTTTGTACTCATATCATTATATATGTTTTTTTAAGTGTTGTCAAATGTTGTAAAGCGCTTAGAGCTTCTAAAGATTAGGCGCTATAAAAAGTCCTCATTATTATTATTATTATTATTATTATTATTATTATTATTATTATTATTATTATTATTTGCCTGTCAGTAAACCGTATTTAGACGGTATCAAGTTTGTTTTAAAAGGAGATCTGACACGAAATATTCCATTTTCTTAAGGAAAGTCACGGTGAACCTTCATTTTCGAAACAGATTCCATAGCGACCTGTAAGTCATGTATCCAGGTACGGAGTAGTCGCTAGATAACGAGGACACGGTTTAGAAGATACGCTCAAGCAGCAGGGCAGGTGGACCCTACAACTTTTTTGGCTTAACTATATAGACCTTATTTTTGAAATTAAGAGTTCCTACGAAAGGCTGTAAAACAAAAGTTTTTGTCTTAATAATGAAAACTTCTCTAATTGACCAGATTTTTTCTGATTTTTTTCACGTACTGGTCACTTAATTTTTTGTCGTCCACCTGCCCTGCTGCTATAGTTTTTATCCAAAAATTATATCAAGTCCATTACGATATCTTGACCTTGGATTGTGTAAATTTATCGTTACAAAACCAAAGGGAGCAGCTTGAGCTTTTGAAAAGAAATTTTTAAATTTGTTCATGTCCATGTCGCCTGAACACCAAGTATAATAAATATTTTGCAGCGTATGATTATCTACACCATTAAACACAACTAAAATGTTACAGTTGTCTCTGATTACTTTTGGAATTTGTGTATATCTCTGGGTAACATAAATCACGTCTGTGTTTTTGTCTACCTCGTGAAAATATTCTAGCTGGATTTGATTGTTTGTCCAGCATGACATCATCATACACTACTAAATTATTAATGAATCCATCTAGATCATCTACGGATGGTGCTTCATCAATATCAGTAATAAAGTCTATGACATTGTCTTCATGTAACAATTTTGCGTTTTCATTAAAATCTTTAAGTACTTCGTAACATCGTTGATCATCTACAGATGGCGCTACTAAATACAATTTATCCCACTTCAGCCATCTCATTATTAGATTGAGCAATAATTGCGTCTTCCCACTTCCAGATGGGCCTATTACAATCATTCTGATAGAATTCGGAAGCGCTGGATGGTGCGTTACTGGTTCTTGTTTTCGTGTCGCAGAAAAGTCAATTATATCCATATAATTAATAATATGATTCTATATTGTGTTCGATGCAGAGCACCTACCGATACTACTGAATTAACGACAATAACAACAAAAAATAAAAGACGAGCACTTACAGGCAAGTGTGTGAAATGTGGTACCAAGAAATATAAATTTATTGCAACAAAGACAGGTGGGGGTGATATCGCTGCTTCGTTAGGAAAATTACCAGGAACTCCATGGGCTAAATATCCCGGTGAGAAACATTTACCCGGATATAATTATTGTGGTCCTGGAACTCGTCTTGATATCCGACTTGATGATCAAGATCAACCAAAACAGGGAGAGTATCCAGTAAATAAGATCGATCAAGCGTGTTACGTTCATGATGTCGCGTATAAAAGTAAAGATTTGGAACATCGACATCTCGCAGATGTGAAGTTGATTCACGCGTTAAATGCTATGCCTAATAAATCTCTCAGAGAAAAATTAGCTAGTTTCCTAATAAAATCTGCTATGAAAGGTAAACTGGTGCTAGGGGCTGGCAATTAATTATATAACTATCATAATGGAATCTGTTTATTATTCCCCGAGAGGATTCTGGAGAGGTAAGGCAGCGATTAGTAAACTCGCCGAAGCAGCAAAAGTTTCACGTAATGTCGCTGCATCATGGTTAGCACGACAGGCAATATGGCAAATCTTCCTAAGTCCACCTAAAAAAATTCAGTATGCGCATTTTGATGTTAGCGTTCCTAATGAAGTTCATCAAGCAGATATACTGTTTTTACCACACGATACCATTAAAACACGTGGACGAAAATCACGCACGTACAAATACGCATTAACTGTCGTTGACATTGCGAGTAGATATAAAGAAGCGGAGCCATTATCAACAAAGACAACATCTGAAGTTGCATCTGCGTTTGAGCGCATTTATCAACGTGGTGGTCTACGATGGCTACGGTTATTACAAGTTGATCCTGGTAAAGAATTTCTTGGAGTAGTATCATCGTTGATGAAGAAACATAACGTTAAAATCAGACGAGGACATACTGAAATTCATCGTGATCAGGCAATCGTTGAACGATTTAATAGAACACTTGCCGAGCGGTTATTCGGATACCAATATGCAAAGGAAAGATCTACTGACCTCAAAAATAGATCTCGTGAATGGGTTGCAAGATTACCGAGTGTGATATCTGCGTTGAATAATGAAATTACTCGTGCAACTTCCATGAAACCTTCTAATGCGATCAAAAAAATATATATACCAATACGACGTGAATCTTTCTCTCAGCCAGTATTAGGTAATGTTACAGTTAGATATTTATATGAACCTGGCGAACTTGAAGGTGGTAAAAAAAGAGCAACCGATCCTATCTGGAGCGTGACTACACATAAAATTTCTAGCGTGGTTAGACCCACTGGTAGACCTCCAATATACAGACTAGATTATACAGCTCCTCAACGTGGATTTGTACGTGAAGAATTACAAATAATTCCTGAGGATACACAATTACCACCACGTTCAATTTTGTAAACGTCCAGAGCCTCGACGTCGATTACACTCAAGACAAGTCAACATCACATTTTCACGTGTATGACCAAGATCACTATTAATTCTGTCTACGGTAAATTGTCTTGGATTATTATTCGAATATTGCCATAACATATTACAGTTACAACTTGCACAATTATTATTCTGTACTTGTTTTAGTTTTATAATAAATTCAGTATCAATATCAAAGTCACGTTTATTTTTTTTGTCACACTTTTTATAGCTGACTAATTTTTTATTGATATCGATATTGTTAGTGATTTCTTCAGTTATTACGTAATCTACAATAACCCTATGCAGTTGCGATATTCTCCTGACTCGAGATACGGCGAGATAGACTAAATTTGACCATTCAATACGATCATCTACAATCCAGATTCTAGTATCAGTTATAGTTAATCCCTGTGACGAGTGAATTGTTATGGCGTATCCTAACGTCCATGGCGATTTATCCATGTTCAACGCGCTCTCAACAACATCAACAACAACCAACACGATATCATTTAAGACAAGATTCTGTACCCGGACATTTTCAGCGTCTCCACCTGGTATTTCAACATCAATATTTTGTCGTCGAGTATCTGATGGGCGATAACATAATGGTACCGGTAGATCTGAAAACTTTTCTTTATGTAACGTAAATAATTTATCCTGTAGTTCATCACGAACTATCTTTCTACTCGCGACTATCAAATCAGCGGGATTCCATAAAGTCCAAAATTCATTCATAGAAGTCTCTGGAATTACTCCTCGCATTATCTCACATTGTACTCTGTCTGGCTGAAGTCTGATTAACCTTTTAAATTCCTTCAGCGGTTCATCAATAGCTGTATGGTCATCATGTATTTCTTCATAATAATCTACGTTATTCTTCAGCCATTCATGTGGAGACTGTCCAACAAAGGGTGGTGGTTGACCATTATCGCCACACATAATCACA
This sequence comes from Megalonaias nervosa, assembly GCA_016617855.1. NCBI lineage: Eukaryota > Metazoa > Mollusca > Bivalvia > Unionida > Unionidae > Megalonaias > Megalonaias nervosa. Next base: position 104,151 of record JAECUM010002030.1, read on the forward strand.
GCAGTATTCTTTAGTAACAACCAATCAAGAAATGTTTTTAGTGTTTCTAACGACACCGTGCATACCTCGTCCCATATAATTAGGTATATATTTCTCACCCATTCGTTCAGGAGTCCATGTGTCTCCACACCATCTAAAGAAACTGTGATAAGTACACGATTTTACTCCTCGTTGCTTTATTTCTCTAGCAAGTTTGTGCGTCGGTGTCAAAACAATCATATCTGAGATATTATTTATAAATAAGTTAATCGTACGAGTTGTTTTACCTGAACCACCACACCCATTAAGATAAACGGTTTTATATCTAGATACAGGATCATACACAGATGGTGCAGATGACTTTAATATTTGATTATTATTTTTGTAATATGTCTCCGCAATTTCAACATCTGCAGATTCAGAATAACTAAGTATATTTTCTTGTTTTATCCTCCATGTTCCCCATTCACCATTACCGAGCTTTAATAAATCTTTATATTTTTTGTGTACATAAAATGAATCCGTAGCGATTCTGACAGCGTAACGGGGAAATTTATTTATCATCGATAATTGATTTATCGAAACATAAGCTAACATCGAAGATCTTAAATGAGTAAACTGCGGTGACTCGCCATCAAGATAGCTCACAATGGTACCTAGTTTCGTTCCATCTGATAAATAAGCACTACATCTGTTTATAAATGTATTTTTCTCCGTTGTATCAGCGATTATAAAATCTAGTTCAGCATCGTCCATAATCAATCTTGTACACGTTCGTTTATGATCGTATGAACCACCTTGAGTAAATTTACCGATTATTTTTCTACCAAGATCTTTTGCAAATTTCTCATCATGTTCATTCCTGCATTTATTTATTTTAATAACATCAATATCAGGGAATTTTTTCCTGGTATCATCGATATTAAATCTGTCCGGTTCTGGTAACCAAACTTGCTTCTGTGAATTATACGATATAATCGCCTCAGTTACTCTCAACGATATTAAAAATCCAACATCAAGCATATACCGCAATAGTACTATCGGAACCCAACGTCGCTCTGAAAAATGTTTTCCGAACCAAATATAAATAATCGGATGGAGATCTTCTCTAAACTCGAATGATTCTACGTGAGCAAATCCTGTTAAGTCAAAATCTGGTAAGGGTCCGTTTATCGCAACCCTGGTCATGTCATGTGTAGGATATCCGAATCTCTTAAAGTATTTAGAACATTCTCCATATCCAAGAAAACTTCCAGGATAACACGCTACCATATCAACCGAGATAACATCACTATGGTTGTATTTGGTGTTCCATAATCCACCGTGTCCATATTCTACGCAGCTTTTCTTGACATCTTCAAGGAATTCCCATCGTGTTGGTTTCCATAAATTTTTCTCCTGAGCGAAATGAGCCTCTACAGATGGAACTGTAAAACAATTATTTAATAATTGTCTAACTTTGACATCGTCTGAAATATATTTCAGCGCAAGATGTTCCATTTCCTCATGGAGAGATTCTGTACGATAAATATCACCATTGGGTCGTACAAATTGATCATAATGATTATACTCAGAACTCTGAAATAACCAAACAGAAACAGGATCGGTTTTACTAATATTTTTAATAAAATCAAAAATATCACCGTCATAAAATTTAACCGTTCTATCTCGTGGAAATATCGTTACAGCAGCAGTCCATGCGTGCGCGTTATGATCAATAATATCTATCGGAGTTCCATTTTTTGTATACTTCGGTTTGTACAAAATCTCTCCGGTTAATGTTTTTACTGTTATTGGAAATCTTAATTTTTTCTCTAGCTCAGCGACATCTTTGATAGACGCTCCGGTATCTTTAACGGACTCTGCCCACATATTTATTTTTTTACGTCTTCAATCAGTTAAACCATTACCACGTATCGCGTTTGTAAAGTGTTCTGTAACTCGTTCAGCTACACAGTTTATTCTTGATATTTTCATCGGTTTGAGATCCGCAACATTAGGTTTATCATTCAGCGGAAATATTCCATATACAACTGCAGTAACTGGATATGTACGTTCATAATGTAATTTGTCAACACCGGTTAGTATTCCGGGTTTAGATTTATTATTTAAGAAAACAATACTACCCCCGGACTGCACACGGACTGGATCACGCTTATCACGAATAATCCAAATATCTTCTTCTGTATTTACAATAAATTTTATTAAAATAAAATATTTTTGATCATCAAGGTGATTAATAATTACTTTTCCCCGTTTGTCATTCATCATATTAGTAACATTTTCAACTCTGAATGTTGACCATACATGAGCAGCGCCACTATTACGAAATTCCTTCTTGGCTTCACGAATACGTTTGGTTACATCCTCATTTGTTAATGCCAGATCTTGCATCAAAGTACTAAATTTATATTCTGATAGTCTGTCAAGATCGAATCTAGCAGGGGAAGGTTCAATAACGGATAATTCCTCCATATAATTAAAACAAATATTTAAATTAAAATTTTAGTATATATATAATGCTTGAAACACAAAACAAATGTGCTTGGCTCAAAATTGGATATACTTCTCTTTGTAATAAATCGTGTGTGAACAAATACTGCGGAAATCATGCACAAAGTATCAAAAATGGAGTACAGGACCAATACCGTGTGTGAAATGCGGTGTTGGAGGAAGAGGAAAAACTCAATTGTGTCTAAGATGTGGCGGAAAAAAATACAGAGAACTAAAACGATATTATGACAAAAAAAAAATAACACTGACTCTCCTATAAAGACCGAAGAAGATTATTTGGCTAGATTTTCAAAAAAAATTTATGATTTAGACAAATAATATTATATATAATGGAGCAAAACGAATTTGTGAAACATCCCATAATAAAAAATTATGAAGCATCCCGAGATGGTGTAATCAGACACTGTAGATTAAAGAAACCAGTCGGTAGTATTACTAATACTGGTTATTTTAGATTCAATACTAATGGAAATAAAAAGTATTACTCACATATATTCATATTCGAATGTTTTTATGGGGTCATCGAAGATGGACTTGTAGTTGATCACATTGATAGAGATCCCCAGAATAATCGGTTATCTAACCTGCAGGCTATTACACAAAGTCAGAATTCTGCACGCGGAAATACTGGAAAATATCCCAAGATCCCGAGGTCGGTTATATCCATAAATATACAGACAAACCAAGAAATAACTTTCCCATCAATTAGTACAGCTGCCAGATATTTTGGCATCAATTCTGCTTCAGTAAAACGTGTTGCAGATAATATTATTAGATCAGCATATTCAATAAAATACGATCAGCGGATAGTATTTGAATATATCTAACTCTGTCTTCCTAACGAAAAACAGATAGTTCTACTGTCAATTTTCCCAAGGATTTTGTTTAGCCATAATTACAGTCAAGAGTCAACCTTCACCGTCGCTGCTCTCAGCGTCACTATCATTTTTGACAGAATCAGATAACATAATCTTTCTTAATTGCATTACACGATTATCCACGATCTTTTTTCTTTCGTACTCGTGAGACAGTTCGGATTTAATATTTTCGATCGAACGTGCAAGAGGTGCAAATAGCTTTACCTGATCGTCGTTTACCATAGCTAGTGATTCAAGCATGGATTGATAAATTAATTTTATAAATCTGTAGTTTGAAGGTAGTGTATATTTATTATCAAATTTTCTCTGTTGCAGCGATTCAAAATCGCGCATAGTTTTCTGAGGGTCGAGATTATCAGATATTTTTATTCCGTTATGTTTTAGTTTTTTAATAGCAGAAATAATATCATTAATGTTTTCTTGGTTCATTATATATATAAATATATATTTAATATAAAAATAATATTTTTTTACAAAACATATATCACAACATAACTCCATATGAACTCCCAGCTTGTCATATAACATGCTGGCAAGTTCAGGAGCATTCTGAATTAATCCCCATGTGATCCCCTAAGGTGTCAAACAACATCTTAGTAGGACCAGAGGAAATTCCGAAAGACGAAACACAAACCCCATGTGAACCCCTAAGGTGTCAAACAACATCTTAGTAGGACCAGAGGTCACATAAACTGATTGATGAACAATGATTATATTTACAGATGGTTATGATGTTGATTTTTGCGGACGGCACATTTTGACCTTTGTGAACTCCCCGGTTGCCTTCTGACATCCGAGCAAGTTCAGAGGTCACATTTATGATTATATACAATGATGATTATATGATTATATACAATGATGATTATGGTTATATACAATGAAGATGATTATATGGTTATATACAATGATGATAATGGTTATATACAATGATGATTATATGATTATATACAATGATGATTATGGTTATATACAATGAAGATGATTATATGGTTATATACAATGATGATAATGGTTATATACAATGATGATTATATGGTTATATACAATGATGATTATGGTTATATACAATGATGATTGAATGGTTATGAAATATATACAAATGGTGATGACGAGGGAATCTTGTCTACATCCAACAGATTTTGTACACTCTCCCCCCATACAAAACCCCGGGAGTGTAAAAGGTACACCCCTCAAGGGTGTATGATAGGAGAGTGTATTTTGTCTGTTGTGGATATCGAGGAAATTCTCCGGGTTCCCCAATTAAATAGCATCAGTCGCCAAATGCAAGATAATATCTTTAGCATTTTTGGAGACTCGAACACGCGAGAGTCTGTAGAGTTCGATCTACGTCCAACCGTCTTACCATTTCGGCCATCGTTCTCTTATCAATAGTACAGTTGAATTTAAGTATATTTGCGCTGCTGCTTCACTAACAGCGATGCTTACAGAAAACAGATAGATCACTAAATAATTAACGAAAAACGATATATATCGTGTCGTAGGGACTGAAACTTCACATTTTTGTGTAAAATGGAATTTTATATTTCTAGTTTCCAAAAAATATATATAATTCTGTATAACACTGAGTTATGCGCAAAGCCGTAACAGCGGATATTGATTTAGTTATATAGCGGTTCTTAAAATAACTTTACGCACAGCCGTTACATGGAATAATCAATATGCAGCCACAGTCTTCTAGATAATAGATTTCGATTATGCACGGATTTTATGTAAACAAAGAGAATAGTATTATAAACATCCGGATATTTTTTTTGTTATAATAAAAAACATATTATGATTTCACATACAGGTTTATATTTAGTACTTCGTTTCTCGTGTCCAGAATTCTATTATTTTGGTCTGTAAGTTTAAAGTGTATTCTTGATAATAACGGATTATGAACTCGCCGGTACACGGGATTAATTGGTTCTGATACAATTAACGAACCGGGAGGGACCAACGGGCTAAAACTGAATAATATGTACCCTTGCTGAGCCTGGCTAGACTTATAAAGATTTACCTGATAGCTACCTTCAATAACATCACATACCAGATTGACTGCAATTGTTGTTGTTATATTTACAATGCCTGAGGATATATGACGTCCGGTACCGTGTGGATCGTTATTGTATTTTAGTATAACCGATGGTGGGTTTATTTTTCTCCACGATTCAGTTACTCCCGGATAATATTCTTCAATAAGATCATTTAATGATTTCTTCATTTCAGCGTTATTTAAATCTGGTATAACAAATGTTTGTAAATCTTTTTCTGTTATTTTATAATGATCAAGAAATAACTGCTTAGATGTTGGACTTGTGTAATGATTTTCATCGAGTTTAGTTGCAACGTTTATAATACCTCGATTGGCGATGTATAAATCGAGTAGGATCCTATTTAAATGTTTTATTGTTTCAATTACTTGATTTTTTACATCATTGCTATAATGATGAGATAATAAAGTAAGTAAATTTCTTAAATCATTAAATGTTTTATCGTATTCAGGTTTAAGATCATCTAAAACACTTTCAATAAATTTTTCATCAACAATATGTCTATCCCGCCCCTCTGGTGTAACGATAACAGTAAATGCTGGTCTACCCACCTTGGGGGTCCTTTTACCGTCAAAATCTGTAAAGTAATATCTATCGTCGATTGGATCAGATTCAAATAATATAGAAACCCATGGATATTCTTCTCGATATTCTGGATATTTAATGAATCTTTTTTCGTTTGTTTTAAATTCTTCTATTTTTGGTTCTGAAACTCCATTATAAACCGGTGGAACATCAGGCCATCCTAACACTGATCTGATCGAACTTTGATAAATGTCTACGAGGTAATCAGGAGAATTTATTTCAATCGCCGCTGATAATGTTGGTTCATGAACAGTGATCGCTATTTTAGATTCTTTCCCTGTAATAGATTTAATTCTGCGTTGGAACTCATCATTAATCTGTTCTATTTGATAACTGCCCGTTGAAATTCCAACAACTTGCCAATCAGGTGTTCCATCCGGTTTATTTTTATTCGCAAATACCAGTGAATTATTTGGTTGTTGTCCACCAAACGGTTTTGATCTAATATTAGGCCAACTATAATAAACTCGTAATTGCGCTAATGCTATTTCCTTTGCTGGAATTGCGGTTGGAAAATTAACGCTAAATTCAGGACTGGTTGAACTTAATGATATCATAGTAGTTTTTGACGGTGTTGTATTAGCTACGATCTGCTGAAGTAATTCGCGCGACTCTGACATTATTATTATCGTTATTATTTAATTCTCCATCTTTCCGTTATTGTCACTAGCGATTATGAATGCTTCATCGTAGGTTTTCATTATCGTTACGAACTCTTCATCGGATATTTTACCATCACTGAGATACGCTGAAATATACGAGCATAATTTAGTGTATGCGGCTGTTGCTGTGTGCAATTTCATTATGTACTCGTTTAGTTTATCATTCGTACATGTAGATATTTTCTTAGAGATAATACTGAAAATACCTGCGCATGTTGTTGCCGTTGAAACTATAATTGTTACAACTGCAGGCGCTGTCATCGTTATTGTTGATAATAATAATCCAGTTCCAGCAATAACAGCAGAAACCGAGTATACCATTATATCAATAACAACCATACGACGACGATATTTTTTTACCTTTATCGTGTAATCGTCGATGATATTTTTTAGTTTGGTTTGACACTCACATACTTGAGCATATCTGTGACGTTGAACATCGATAAATGACTCCTGATTCATTATACTTATCTAGGTAACTAATTGAGGAGTTTCAGCTACAAACTCAATACACCACCAATAATCTGCTGCGGTTAACTTTTTATCGTCCGCTATCAGCATAAAAGTTTCCTCGACATCTTTATTTAATATTATGGATACAGTTCCAGAAAAACTATCGGTTGAATGACGCCACGTAAATGTGGTAAATACAGTAAATTTTGCACTGCTAAACACAGATAATCTATATACACCAGTGACCTCTGCGGTATGTTTAAGGGTGTTATTTTCCGGTGTCCATGTTGCTTTTCCTGATGCGACTGTGTACACGATATTGTTAACTCGTCCGTGAGGAATTCTAATGAGATTAGTTTTTTGAATAATGTTAGGAATGCCACTAATGATATCGTTGAGTCTTGTGTTAATGTTAGCGAGATTAATAATAACATTTGGTGGAGTTCCAAAAAATTCATTAATATTTTTGTTCACATTTTTACGAAAATTTAGAGACATCTGTATATGATTATTATAATCAGTTCTAAATGTAGCAATTCCATCATTAATTGTCATTAACGAAGTCGTTATTGGAATTTCCTTATCGTCGACGTATTTCTTCGTTGCAGCGTCGAAATCTGTTTCTGGTGTTCTGAGATTACTAATACCATTATTATTCATGTCGAGAAATGCACGCATTATACCACCGCGCACTGACACGTATTTGGATTCTTGATCATCGACGTATTTTTTTGTTGCTGCGTCTGTATCTGCGATTGGATCTCCAAGATGTGTAATTTTTCTTCTTGACATAATAATGTCACCGGTAAATACATCACCAGTTTTCTTAACATAATCGTTAACCGATTTACCGGAATCCTGTATTCTACCTTGATCAGTAAAAGTAACGATATTATTAACAACCGCGTTGGGAATTCGTATAAGTACATCTGGTAGTTGTATGTTACTCGTTTTTAATCGTCCTTGTTTGTCCTGAAAAACGACGACTTCATTTTGATCCACACTTGTGATATTTAATAAATCATCGATTTCATTTCTGAGCTGATCAAGAGTTGCATATTTAGATAAATCGATCTTCTCCTTATCCTTGCGAGTAGATCTTCCATAAATATCTACCATTATATTTACTGATATCAGTTTAAGTGTTATGACGTAGTGTAGTGAACGCGTGCACGACTTTATGAGGCGGTGCTGTTGATTTTGATACAGCATCAAGCACAGCGAGGGTTTCACGACCGCATATTGGAGGATCAGTTATTTTTTTGTGTTAGTAGCGTTGAATACCAGATTGGAATATCGCCGGTAACGTACTTTAAAAATTCTTTTGGTGGTGCTAATCCATACGAATCGAAATAAATAATTCCACGTGGATCAATTGCATATCCTACACAGTGCGTGCCTGGGCCAGAATTTTTATCGAGATTAATGATACCGGTTTCATGTTGCATTGCAACGGTAGGTAATTGATCGCGCATAAAAACACCTCTGAAATTTTTTATTTTTAATTGCTTAGCAGCATTAAGTAAATCAAAATTGGACATGGGTGTTATTAGTAAACTGTCCCTGGTAATCTTAGACCCTTTCCGTACCACGAATGCGGGGTTCCTGGTAGTCTTAAACCTCTTCCCTTTTTTTTGATTCCTTGTCCGGTTGCTTTCTTTAATGCCACTCCAGCAGCAGTTCCAACAGCGCCTAATGCAGCTGCTTTTCCAACAGCTGGGGCTGCAGCTGCTATTAATGCTGGTATTGCTGCAAGAAGTGGAAATATACCACCCGATTTAGCAATATCTTTGATGGCGCCCGCAGAAAGATTAAGTTTGACGCCTTTATTTGATTTTTTAGCATCATTGAAGTTTTTGAACTGACGCTCGGTCAACGATAGTTTATTTGCACCGGTCATCTGTTCTCGCTTTAGCGATATTTTTATTCCATGATTATTTTTTGATGCTGATTGCAGCTTTTTAATCTGACCAGGAGTCAGACTCATACTAACGTGATGATATGACATTATTAATATTATGGATGATCTAATTACATGTTTATTTACATATTTTCTACTGGAGCATCAATAACTCTCATTCGTCCACCAACACCTTCGAGTAACATCGATTTATCGCTGAGTATAACGGCTATTGCTCTGTAATTAGGAATAGCTCCAAGATCTCTATTAACACGAGCTCGAAAATGAATATCTACAACAGATTGTCTAGTTAAATCTAAATGTTCTAGTGAAAAGTAATAAATCGGATACAGCAATGTAAAATCTAACTGTGATATTTGTAAACCAGTATCAATATTCTGATCACGACCCATGAATGTCATGAATCGATGATATGCACGTGCTACATGATTATTTTCAAAATTCAGTAATATATCTTCGGATGGTTCTTGATGTCCATTTATCCTTAATGAAACTTCAGAAACACCAAGTTTGTCAAATATCATTATACTTTCATCTTGATCGTTTATTCGTGCAGCATTTTGAAACGCAATAAATATATGTCTTGGTGCAGAAACACCTTGCTGAGAAGCTATTTGCCATGTGAATAGACCATTAATTGCACTCTGAACAACATCTGTGGTCATCGTTAACCATGACAACGTTGATTTACCGCCTTGACTCATAAAAGATAGAAACCGATCTTCTTCAGATATCGATGGAGTCATTACTGGCATCCACAGTGAAAGTTTTGTAAGAATTACTTTACCAGCATCAACTGCACCAGGTCGCCAGATTGCATCATTATCATCGCCTTTTCGTACAAGTACAACTGTGTGCTTAGCTCCGAAAATGACTTTTCTAACATTTCTACAGAATCCAAAGATATGTGACAGTGGAATCGCACATGAAAATGCTCTCCTATCACCTTTTAACATTGCTCGACGTGCTGCAAATCCTAAGTTGAAATTTGGATTTGGAAAAGGTAGATCTTCAATAGCAGCAGCAGGAGCAGGAGGAGCAGCTCGATCATTTGGTTGTCGAAAAACCTGATTTCTACTTTCTGGAAAATCAGTTGTATCCTTTGCAAACATCATTGACGGGCCAGCCGATCTTGAATAATCGTCGCTGTATCTCGCAAGACCAAGTATTGTTGTAGCAACGTCGACGCCTTTCTGGATTGATTCAATATTTTTTCCGTCAATCATGTACGTAGCGCTATCAAATAACGCCATAATACCATTATTAACAAAACCAACCCTATCATCAGCTCCATATGCTACTGGTGCTGCAGGATTAGCGTTATTTAAAATTTCACCTTCAACTTCGATAAATGCTTCAGCGGGTAGAAAATATCTACTTGTATCCTGAACCTGTAGTTCGATTCGTCCACGCTGATCTGGAATTCGTGCGTCATAAGAATAATACTGATAATGGCGCACAGACTCATCTTTGAGTACTGGTGCATCCATGTCAAACGCGGGGTCAGATATGCGCTTAAACATCTTTATTATTATCGTCTTCGTCTAACTCGAAGACCACTTCCTGCTATCAGACTAGCGGTTATATTTTTTCCCTTTTCCGACATCGGGATATCAGCTAACTCCGCTAGTTTTTGATTAGCTGCTTGATTTATTATTTTACTTACATTTGCGGGCATCACTTCAGTGCTAGGTAATTTCACAGGTTGAGGTCGGGTCGCTTGTGGTCTGCGTATTAATCGTGATAGTCTATCTTTAATTGCTGAGAATGCTTTGCTAGCAATATTACCAACAGCGCCTATACCCTTTTCACGAACATTAATAGCTTTCATTCCTAGCTGCTTTGCAATCGGTATTGCTTTTGGGGCTATCCTCCTAAACAGACCCTGAATAACATCACCTAATCCATCTCCGTAGATCGTTTTGTATACCGGTAATCGAGAATTTATTACCCTGACCATGGTAGGTCCACGAGTATTGTGTATGATCATTTTATTATTAAGTGACTTTATCACTAATTACATACTTAGTCACTATGATACTCATCGGCGATTTCATTAATGAGAGACCGATATACATCAATATCCATGATACCGCCTATAAATAATCGTTTACAAATATCAGCTACTTCATTAATGATTTCTGGGGAATTATTACCAGCTCGTTTTCCTCCAATGAGGATTTCTAGTCGATCGACATCAGCAAGGACGTTATTGGGACAGGTAATAAGACCACTTCCTAAACCACTTCCAGTTGCGCCAGGGTCGTCTTGAAATTCTTTTTCTTCTCCCTCTTCAACTTGTTCCGGTGATACTTTTGGTGATCTTAGAAGACGACGAAATGATTCTCTTAACGTTCTTCGTTTTTTTTTTCTCGTTTTTGTTGTTGTTGTTGCTGCTCTTGTTGTTGTTGTAGCTCTTGTTGTTGTAGTGGTTGTTGTAGTTGTGGTAGTGGTTGTTGCGGTGATGGTAATTTAAGTTTATTTGATGATGGTGGTGATAGTTCAAATTGTAGTGGTTGTGATAATAGTTTGCTTTGTTTAGTATCTTTTATATGTTTATATACAATATCATCAAATTCATTAAATTTTTCAACATCTTCATTAGATCTGACTTCTGGAATACCAGTAGCAACGCGATATACGTCTTTGACCCAATTGGCAGAGCTTAATGATTTAATATATTCTGGTTTTACATATTTTTTTCTTTCATAATATCCAAACGCGGCAATATCAAATAATTGGTTTGGGTCCCTGATAGCAGCAATACCTTCAGGCGTAAATTTATCTATTATCTTAATTCTGGTTCTTGGTGGTCGTGGTTGTGGTTGAGCTGCTTGTGGTGCTTGTGGTGGTGGTTGAGCTGCTTGAATACGACCAGCAATATCAGCAGGCAATGTTTCAAGAGCTCTTTGTGTTGCCTCAGTTGCTGTAACAATTTTCTTTGTTGGTTCGACAATCGGTTTAAATAATTTTTCTGTACCTTCTGTAAATTCCACCTGAGACTCCTGACGCGATTGTAGTTGTTGCTTAACAGAATCACGAACAGGTAGATATTTTTTAATTGCCTCTAGTCGCTCTCGAGATAATTTAGCTGAGTGTGGTTCTCCAATACTCATTATTGATAATATCTATAATGGCTGTTTAATTCATAGCAGCAGGGAGGTGGACGACAAAAAATTAAGTGACCAGTACGTGAAAAAAATCAGAAAAAATCTGGTCAATTAGAGAAGTTTTCATTATTAAGACAAAAACTTTTGTTTTACAGCCTTTCGTAGGAACTCTTAATTTCAAAAATAAGGTCTATATAGTTAAGCAAAAAAAGGTTTTAGGGTCCACCTGCCCTGCTGCTGCTCATATCTGCGTTTCGTTCTGTGGTCCCGTCTTAAAAATGATGGTGACACAAGGATTCACGCATTACAAGATATCGCTTTAATTCAAGAAAACGAATTTCTTCAAAATGGCATCATCAGTAAACAAACCCCGACGATGCCTTCTTAACAGCAGGTAGAAATGTATTGCTTCAAACTGGAAAAAGACTATTTAGCTATCAGAGGGACCCCTATAAATGCTCTGAACGATGCTGACAAGGCATTCCGTCCTCATTTACGCTACAGCAATTACAAGGCAGAAGAATACACCGACGCCCCTCCAGGGCTCATATATACACTGAGATAAAGACTGAGCAAAGAAGAACAGCCAGAGAATTTGACGTCTTTGATTATTCGAGAAACATGGTGTACTGCGATTCTTGTGAATGTTCCAAATCAGAACTGGATATGTTTGTCCTGCCACCCACCATGATAACGATGCAAGAATCCTACTGAGTAGAATTTCCTCTCGTCTCATCCTTGGCGACCTCAGCCCATATGAATTTGGAATGAAAGGACAGAACGACGATTATATCGATCTGAAAAAACTGTTACTTGTACCTGAAAGTCAAAGTTCTCAAACCCGACGACACCAATATAGGTGCTAATGCCAGCGTAGCTCCCGTCAACAATTTCATACATTCTTCGTCAGCGAAGTGGATTTGTACCTGAATAACAAACTGGTCAGCAGCAGCATGGGTATTTGCCATTACTGAACGTACCTAGAACATCTCTTGACGTACGGAAAAGAAGCCAAGAATACGCATCTGGAATCCAGCGTGTTATAGAAACCTGACAAGTCTGGCGTGGACAAGTTCAACAATACAGCCCTGACAGAAGCTGACAGTCCTCACAATGTAGGATTTAACGACTGTTGGAACAAAGTCAAACAAAGGCGCAGGTTAGAACTGATGGATCGTTTGCATTTGGGTATGTGGTTGCAAGACAAGTATTTGCTTGATGCAGTGGATATCCGCCTGAGACTGAATCGAAGCAGTACCGTTTTCCATTTGATGCATAATGCTAACGATTGCAAAACCATAATTCAAGAAACCCGACTCTACGAGCATCATGTGGAAGTGTTACCCAAAGTGGGAAACGACATCAGTCACATTTTGAGCAGAACGACAGCCAACTATCCGATACGATGAGTGGAAGTGTAAACCTTTACCACTGCTTCTGGATTCCGATCCAGGACCGAAGATCACCTTTACCAAGGACAGTTACCCAAATGTTTAATCATCGGCATCGTCAGCAATGCAGCCCTCAACGAAGACAGCACTCAAAAACCTTTCGGGTTTCATCACTGCAAAGTGTCCAAGGTCTAGTGTACTAGACCTTTCGAACCTAACTTGAGCAGAAAACTTACTTGAGATCTTACTCATCCCTGTACTAAGTCACAGGACAGTTAGGTACCAACACCACTCATATTATTTCGTACAAGGATTATACCTGAGAATATGCTTTGTGGGCTTTTGATTTTACTCAGTCCAAGGCAGCGACAAGGAACATTTCCACTCTATAAAATCTGGCCAACTTTATGTAGAACTTCAGTTTGCACAAGATCTTGAGCACACGGTGAATGCCATCTTATATTCAGAATTTTACTCAAGACATCAGCAACTTGGGAAGTGATTCTAGACTATTAGAAGCTATGAAAGAATACTTGCCCTCTTTGGAATATGGTGCCGATTTGGAGATGGGGAACAACGATGTATTTGGCCAGAAAACGACAAAGAGACCATCATGATGTTGATATTGCCAGGACACAGCTTCTAGCAATTCTGCCGTCTGCGCTTAAGATGAACTTCCTCATCGGTGCGCTAGTCAACATTCAAAAATGAGCCATCCATAGAAACTTTTGCAGTTCCAGATGCATCTGGAATATTCAGGAATCTGCGGATATAAAAGAAAACCAAAAACAGGAGGAAGAGGAAAATAAAAAGGCGGTACTGCCTCATCTGATTATAAGGCAGACCTGCTAGGTGAAGTCTGTGATAATGGCATCACCACATCGGCAACCACCGCAACAGAGGGATGCTGTTTCTTAAATTGAGAACTGGACTCTTAAGTTGTAGCGACAGCGTCAAGAGTGGGAGCCGTAGCACTGCAACATCCACAGGCTTTTCGTAGAGTGTTGAGGGAAAGAGTCTTTAGAATCCTTCAAACGGAAGAAGATTGGGGTTCTGAAGCCACATGGGCCTCCTTAGCACTCTACATCACCATTAATTTGAATGGTGGAGATAGATGGAGGCAATGATGTGTTTGTGGAGCTCCTTCTGGGAGGTACGGGAATTAATTAGGTGTACTGGAGCAACATAAACGCTCTTATTCCGAGCCAACCAGATCTCTAGCAAGAGAGACTAATATAGTTGCCAACAAATGTTGTTTCTGTTTGTGTATGTATGACTTTGTCTTTTTTCCAGCAAAAATCACTTTCCCTTCTCCAATGTGTGTTTGTATGTGAGGGTTTAGTGGAGAGTCTATAAACACTTACTATAAGCACTTACTACCCTATCTTGTATGAAAGTGTGTGTTTGGTATGTTTGCTGATTGTATGTTCTTGTTTGTGTATGTCTTTCATAAAGTTTTTTCCTTTTCCAATATTTGTCAGTATGGAGTAAAGTGTGGGTTTTTTTTTTTTTTTTTGTCATAGTGTGTTGGTTTGTAAAAGAAAAGTGGAGAGAGTTTCTTTTGAGTTCGCGCATATCTATCTCTTTTACATGTTAAGGTCTTGTCTGTAGTGTGTAGTTTCTGCAAGAGGGATGTTTTCCTTCACATTCTTTGCTTCATTCACGTAAACAGTGTGTTCCCCATTAGGATTGTCCTCGATGATTAGTCAACACGTACTAACATGACTTCATTGGTTGATTTGAAACAAGCTTGGCATTGGATGGTGGATGTGGAGAGTGTTGTAAAAAAAGGTAGCAGACTATTGAAGGTACTCTCCACCACATGACAAGGCAAATGACATATATAAAAAGAGCTAATGGTCTTGTCAAAGAGATGATAGAGGAAGAAGAGCCGAAGAAGAAAGGGTTCTTGACATTTGAATACTGTAGAATTTGTAAATTCAAGGAGGCAGTGGATTGCATGGTAGAGGTAGATTATTTTTAACAACAAATAGAGGTCTGTGATGATTGGTCTTACCGACCGATAAACAGTGTGAAAAGGGGGACAGTCGCCGTAAAGATACCTGAGTTTGTAATGAGGATAGAGATGAAGGAGGAAGTGGCAAAGATCATTGCTACCTGGAAAAAAGAGAAGACAAAAAAGGAAAATTGAAAGAAAAATGAAGACTTTGACAAACTGAGTGAGAACTGGATAACGGTCCAGGAAACATTTAGGAGCATGGTGCTTCCGGACTGGATAATGAGGAAAGTAAGAAGATGACGAATTTCTTCCAAAACCTGAGAACATGGTTAACGAAATTAAATCTTTTCATTGTTTTTATTTGCAATAGATATTTAAGTGTCAGGACAATAACATTTACATTTTAATTGCAAATGAAACATAGTAAGATCAAGCAATTCAAATGCTGAGAAATTTCCATATAATATGTCGTTCAGGAATATAATGATTCAAAATTATTACATAATACAGACTACATTCTGTCATTTCATCAAGAGTTTCATTTATCGATACCTTCAGAACGAACAAGTGAGCAAACTTTCTCATTTACTTTAAGCATCAAATTTGAATAGCATGGATATACAAGTTAATATGTGACACCACTTTAACTTGAACATGTGAATTTTATTCCTCTCTCTATAGTTTGAAAGAAGAAACGTTGAACCATTTCTGTGAAAAGCAATCGTCTGAGGATTCGTTGATATTTCAGACGTGATGACTTGTAATAGTAGTCCATCCGGTCACAGTTGGTGAAGATTATTAGATATATATACCCCACTATAAAAACATATCCCTCTCTGTCGAGACCGATCCCCAAAGCAGATGACAATCGGTCGTCTTTGTACATGAAGTACAAGTGTCCATCCAGACTGAAGCAGTACACTGTGTTGATATTCTTACATGACATATAGAGACGTGTTTTCAACTTGTTCACGGCCAAATATGTGTAATACTCTCCCCTCTGTTCAATCTCATGATAGTATATTTCATTCCTTGACGCGTTCACTATACTCCAGTAGTAGTTCAGGTTACCAGTATTATTATATCCTGAGATAACCAGCTTATCCTTGATGAGGGCAGCCAATCCAATACAATATGCCTTGGTAGTAATGTTCCTGGTAGGTGTGATGGGAGCAGTGGCAGTCAGATACTGGATTTTCTTTTCTCTCATCAACCACACACACTTCGAGGGGAGTTCCTGAAAATGTGTAGTAAGATACGAGTTGAAATTCCGAGTCGTACAGACAAAACGTATTATTAACTCTGTAGATGACCATTACATACCCGCTAATTAGAAATGTTGCCCCAATGTAATCAGGATCATTTGTCCCAGGAGGATACACTACCTCCCTAACGGAGGCTTCAAATTTAGGATTTCTTACTACCCATGACAGTGGCAACTCCTCGTTCATAGTTTGGATGTCTACGGTGGCTAATTGAGTATCCTGCAGACATAACAAGGACTTCAGGCTATCGTGAAGAGTAATACTGACTTTCTTCGACCGCAACTTCCTGTATTGTTGGAATACTTCCTGTCTGTACTTGTCCAGCTGTTCGTTGGCCTGACGTGTGGTGATGAAAACCTGAGCCTTGCTTCCCAGTCGGATAATGGCATCAAGAAATTTGTAGGAGTTACGGATCGCAGCTGACAGTGACTGGCATTGACGAACCTCCTCAGACTTATTGATCGCTTCTTCCTTAAAGATTTGTTTTTCCTGCTATCTATTTTTTCCCTCCAAAATATCCAACAATGTTACAATACGCTTCTTTGCCTCTCTAATAACCTTCGATGCTTGTTGTTAACGAAGGATGTTCAGACATTTCATCTCTGGTCATAATTTTGTTGAGTCTGAGAGCATTTATTTTCCCATGAAGTTCAATAGCAGGCATCACACTCATGTTCCTTACAATCTGAACAAAATCCATTCGAGTTGTTACAACTTCCGGTCGTTATGCAGGAGTCGCATGCATATTCTGTTTTCTCTTTCAGTTGGTCGGTAAGGGCAAGTACACTAATATTTTGTGGAAATCAACTTGCCCATGTTTTATTTTTATATCTTCAGCCGCAGAAGAGGAATATACAACTGTCCGACACATATGGCAATTGAATGATGGTTTATCTAAGTTTTGTGCCGAAGTGACAATATAGTCAGAGAGACTTTTGTGACAGAATGTGTGTTGACAAGACAAATTCAGGGGCACTTTAAGTTTTTCTATACAAACTGGGGAATTTTGCTTTTGGGTATGGATGCGCCTGCCTTCCTCTGTCATCTCTCACCATAAAATAATAGCAGAGAATTGTGTAAGTTATTCTCACTTATGTTTCAAATTGACACCGAGATTTTATCCTGTCCCAGTCGAATACATTCGGATTACCAGTTTACTCTTACGCGAAGTGATTTCCAGCAATCTAGCCTACTTATACATGAGGGTACATAATAAAGTGTTACGTATATGTAATTTAATTACTTGTTTGTTAGGGAGATTTTTTTATTTTATTCCGTTACATGCTATTGTAATGATAACTTTATTCACTGGATTTTACATTTTTCCAGAAAATTCAGTTCAATTCTATTTGACTGTAAACAAGACAGTAGCTTGTTTACATTATATCGATCGGTGACCAAGATCTCGTACCAGTAACACCTGTCATATAAACAATTTTTTAAAAATTTTTTAAAATTCATTCCCAGTTAAAGAATTACTAATTTCCAGCCAAGGTCATATCCGGTCTACGTGATACTAGACTTGTAGCTAAGTAATCACGTGACTCATCACGAGCTGGTCTAGGAAATACTAGACTTGTAGCTAAGTGATCACGTGACCCATCACGAGTGTCAAAACCGCGTATCAGTTGAGCTTATTAACCCATGTTATTATAGATTTAAATCAGTCGTAATTCACATCTTCAGAGCTCAAAGGTGTTTTTGTGTTGTTGCCAGTTTAAATTGAGTTTTTATTTAAAATAATTTATTTTCCCTGGAGACTTTATCTAGTGCTCATTCGAATTCTTTGTAAAAGACATTTATTGAAAATTATTCGGAATTCTAAAGCCGGATTATTATTCTTGGATATATATATATATATATATATATATATATATATATATATATATATATATAATGTCTAGTGTGTAGCCATGCAATGTTCAAGACAATTTCTAAGTACGTTCCCGTATAAAAGGTATGTATACTGGTTTGACCTAATGAGTTACAACCAAACGATGTGTGTGTGTGTGTGTGTGTGTATATATATATATATATATATATATATATATATATATATATATATATATATATATATATATATACAATACCTTTATTTATCATTATATTGCTCCTTGGCATGAATAAATATTGTTGGGGTTTTTTTCTTCGATTTTATCTCTCAGTTTATATCGTATCTCGTTATCTACTGAACATTAAACGCAGTATTGGGTATAGCTTGCATAAATATTATTCATTATTCGCCCAAAATATGATTTTAAAAGAAAATATGTTCAGTTTAGAAAGGGAGAAAAATTCAAATTTAAATAATTATGCTTAACAATATGGTTACGTACAACAATATTGCGATCTATGTATAAGCAAACAAAGTGTTATCAGTGAGTAAATCTACATGAGTGGAGGGGCCCCGAGTGGCCAAGTGATCTAAAGCGCTCACCATTACGGATCACTCCAATGTCACCTCTGTCTGCGTGGGTTCGAGTCTCGGGCATAGCCAATGTGGGTATGTGAGAAAGCTTGCCTGTAACTTTTCGTGGGTCGGTGGTTCTTTCCGGGGTTTTCCCGGGTTCTTCCCCCACCATTAATACTGGCCGCCATGTATAGCCTATCTTGTGCTGAAAAATGGCGTTCATCCCTATAACAACAACAACAACAACAACATGAGTGGAGACAAAATGTACTCGCACTGCTAGGCAGTGGTAGGAATTATAACCTCACACGCTACCTATGCACATGCACAATTGAACTGCGTACAGTAGAATTTTTTCAAAGGAATAGTTTCATCTATTCAAATAGGGACATATGAAGCAGGGTCAGCAGCGCCTGATCGGGAGTGGGGTGGCGGTCAGGGTTTCCGAAGACCCTAAAATAAAAAACCGGAAAATGAAACGTACCCACAAATAAACGTACAGTTACTTTTCACTTGATATTTGACCATCTTTTATTCTTGTGCACGTTGATTGAGTATTATGCACACTTTGAGTAAATAGACAAATAGACTTTTGCTTTGGTGCCGTTCGAGGAAAGTCAGGGCCCTTTTGAAATTTGGAAAAAAAAACTCTCAACACTTGGCCTTATCGATCCCTAGTCCGGCTGGCAACCAAGAGACCACCCCTCTTCAAATTGAGAAGTAGGGCTTACATATGGTCCATGAAGCCCTGTAAGTGTCCCAATCGGCCCCTTTTGGAATTCTGTCATTATCCCGGCGAGCTAGCCCAGCTCTAACAGCAAGGATATAAATAAAAAATGTACACATCATTTACAACTTCCCACATTCACCGCTCGAATCCGTTTTTGTTCCGTTTGTATGTATGAACTTTGTGTTGCATGTGGATTGGGATCACAACTGAGTCCGACAATACAACTTAAACATGTACTGTAATAAAGACTTCAGAAATGAGAGCTGATCTGGTTCTGCTCTCTCTCTCTCTCTCTCTCTCTCTCTCTCTCTCTATATATATATATATATATGTGTGTGTGTGTGTGTGTGTGTGTGTGTGTGTGTGTGTGTGAATTAAAGAGTTGACCAACGCGGTCTTCAAACATATTTTGTCAATGGATCAAGTAATATTAAATAATTTTAGCAATAGATCTTGTTTTGTTGACAACAAATATTCTATAAATGAACTTTTGACCCTCAACCTGGTTATATTTTTGTGTCTTAGTATTCTATGATAATGTTTACTTGAAAACTTATTCATTCTTGCATTAACATCTTTAGACGACTCAGTCGTACTTTTTTCAAATTATTATTCACTGGAAATACAATGTGCTCATCTATAATATTCTTGAACTACAACATTATTTTGATATTGTTCGTTATTTTAGACAAGAAGATATTTCAGTTATATTATTGTGATACATCAAAAGACACTTCAGGACACTGGCACGTTAGTATATTTTTGGACTGCAGGCATATTAACACATTCAACATTGGAATTTAATTGGAATATTACAGTAATTCAGTTGGAACTTATGCATTTGGACTTGTGATGAAACTTTCAGAAATATTTGGGATTCAATTTACAATACTGAAAGTTCTTTTTAAATTTTCACTTTGTATTTTAGGGAAATAAATTATTTGTTGAATTCTACAAAACTTGTTGGTCTTCGCTCTTATATATATATATATATATATATATATATATATATATATATATATATATATATATATATATATATATATATTCACCCATAGCGAATTAATTAATTCGCATCTATAAACATGGTTTCAACAGTAGGCTATTTTTTCTATAGCCTCTTGATCAGTTATGAATTTCCACTGATTATGAATTTCTACTTATTAATTATTTACATAAGAAAATAACGACAAAAATATCACTTATCCCCGTTTTTAAATGAATTAAACACGATGCACAATTTCATCTAAATTCTCTTCTCTTTTCCTTTCTAAATTTAGGGTTTCATAACCTTTTGAGGAATGAAAGTTCTTTATGTCCCCATTCTGGCTATACCATGTTTTGTCTTTCACCCGTGCTTAGAGGAGTGTAAGATAGTTCATGCTCCCTTACAAGGGGTGTCACTCCTAACGGTGTATATCTACATCTTGAAATTCCCCTTTGATCTCAGTTACACAGTATTTACCGCAAATGTCCTTTTGAGGTAGTCAGATAACTTTTGGAACTTGACATACTTGGATAGGACTGTCTTTGTAAAAACAGGGCAAGCAGCAGGGAGGGTGAACCCTACAAATGGGATTCGAGCAAACATATCTAAAACAAAGATTTCACACGAAAAAGATTTTAAAAAAACGTCAATAACGTCAAACTGAAGCCTCTAACTTTCCGTGATTAAATCACCGGGTTAGTTCGCGCTGTTACTTCGCCGTTGACATTCGTGTTTATAAAGTTTTGTGAGTGATCGTTTATGTGCTCGTGCACGCAATTTTTGTTAGCCCACCCTCCCTGCTGCTGTAATTAAACCATTGCATTATAATAATGATTGGTGAAGCTCACTCAGCAAGATTAGCTCGAGAGCGACTAGAAGCAATTAAGAAATATCTACATGTCCGTGATTCTGTCAGGCAACAATTACAGCAGCGTCAACAGACACAAGAAGAATTTACAGAATCCGCAGAGCAATTATTTAAATCTATCACTGAAACCACTAAAGGCATTGTTCCTGTGTTAAAAGAAACGGCAAAAGAAACTAAAAAGATAGCGGAGCGAACTAAAAAAACAAAGAAAATTCTACGAGAACTTCCCGCTGAAATAGCTGCGGCTCAGCCAACGGTGACGGAGTCACTAGAGACAGATCAAGCGGAGGATGATGCTCAACAAGAATCAGAAGCACAAGCCAGTGCCAGGGTTAAATTATCTGATTAATTTAATGAGGGTTTCATTGTCGGCATCGCAAAGTATAATATACCTAAATTAGCTGAAACCGCTTTTTTAATCTATGATAACTGGCGAAGATATTTAAAACCCGAGTACGCCGATGATCCTATCTCATACGATAACTGGTACAAATGGATTTTTCGTTTACATTTTAATGTCGATCAAGCTCGAACTACCGATAAAAGATATGCTGCTTACGCTACAGCTATAAAAAAATATGACGTTGGCTTTTCAGAAAATGCAACAACAACAACAAGAACAAGAACCAGAAGAACCAAAAGAAAAATCAGAAAGATCAGTATTTGAATATTTTAAACCCAAGGCTGTTGAAACTATCCAAGATCCAAAATATACAGAAACTATTGCAGCAAAATATGAATCCCGAGATAAATATTTAAACCCTGGATACGTTGAAGAATTTGATCTCGATAATTGGATTAAGGCTATATATCTCGTTTCTAGAAATATCAAAGCCGTAGATGACTTTGGCGATTATGATGAGTTTAAAGAAAATGTAATGTTGAAACGAATAAAATTTTTAGAGGAAAAAAAATCTAAAACATTAACTCCACCTCGTGAACCAGAACAACCCCAAGGCGATCAGCCTCGAGGTTTACTTGGTAGTGTATCATCTTATTTTTCACCGTTTGGTAAGAAAACGGGCAGTGGAATCACTTGTCCCAACAGTGTTGTAGCTGACGTGGACAGATTAGAAGTTCTTGTTGGCGGAAAACGAGCTGGTAATAATTCTCCAGAAATAATTAACGAAATCACATCTATTTGTCAACGATTATTTACCTGCGGCATCATGGATATTAATGATGATAGGGCTCTCATCAATGAAATTGTCGATGATTATTATAGCGACTAGCAATAGTGTGCCAAGGTCGCCAGTCACTGATTAAACAGTTAAATAATTATAATAGATGATCATACACGCTAATCAACGTAGACCAATCATGGTCAGTGTGGTAAATTCAAGATTACCTGTATATGAGATATATTACGGAGATGGATTCGGTGATGTTGTTAAGGGTTTATTTTCGAGAATCGCCCCAAAAGCAATACCGATTGCAAAGCAATTAGGCATGAAAGCTACTGACGTTATTCGTGAAAAAGGTGTTAGTACTGTTGGTGACGTTACTAGTAAAGTATTTTCTACGATTAAGGATAGACTAGCACGATTAATACGACGAAAATCTCAACCCGTAAAATTAGCCAGCACTGAAGTGATGCCTGCAAGTGTTAGTAAAGTAATAAATCAAGCTGCAAATCAAAAACTAGCAGCGATGACAGAGTCATTGGCCGAAGAGGGAGAAAAAAATATAACAGCAAGTTTGATGGCGGGCAGCGGACTTCCCCGCAGTGGTCTTCGTATTAGACGATGACTAATAACATAACATGTTCAAACGTGTATCTAATCCCGCATTTGATGTGGATGCGCCAGTTCTCAAGGATGAATCTGTGCGTGATTATCAATATTATTCTTACGATGCTCGAATACCAAATCAGCGTGGACGAATAGAATTACAAGTTCAAGATACAAGTAGATATTTCTTGCCCGCGGAGGCATTTATCGAGGTTGAAGGTGAACTTGTAAAAACAGATAATACCGAATACGGCGCCGATGTCAGTGTTGGTTTTGTCAACAACGGTATCATGGCGTTATTTGACAGCGCCACATACATGATCGACGGAAGAAATATTGAATCTATTCAGAAAGATGTCGACGTTGCTACGACTATACTTGGCCTTGCAAGATACAGCGATGATTTTTCAAGATCAGCTGGTCCATCGATGATGTTTTCCAAGGATACTTCTAATGATCCCGAATATAATCAGTATGAAATAGGACGACCAAGGAACTTTGCTAGAAATGCCGACGTGGATGTGCAAAGTATGATTATTAATGTCGATCCAGATTTTAACTTCGGATTTAGATCACGTCGATCAATGTTGCAAGGTGGAAATAGAAGATTTTCTTGCGCGATTCCATTATCACACATCTTTGGATTCTGCAGACACGTACGAAAGGTCATTTTTGGAGCCAAACATACAGTTGTACTTGTCAGGAAAGCAACCGACGATGATGCAATATGGCGACCTGCCGGCGACGCTGGTAAAGTAAATCTAACAAAACTTTCATTGTGGATGCCAGTAATGACTCCAGCGATAACCGCCGAAGATCGGTTGCTCGCTTTTATGAGTAGCGGCGGCAAGTCAACGTTGTCTTGGCTAACAACAACCACAGATGCTATTCAAAGTAACGTTAATGGTTTATTTACGTGGCAAATAGCATCACAACAAGGTGTCTTTGCGCCGCGACATATATTCGTTGCGCTTCAAGATACTAGACGAGTAAATGATCAAACGCGTAGTTTAATGATATTTGACAAACTCGGTGTTTCTGAAGTGTCGCTGCGAATAAACGGTCATCAAGAACCATCCGAGGATATTTTGTTGAATTTTAATCAAAATCATGTAGCGCGTGCATATCATCGATTGATGTCATTTATGGGACGTGATCAAAATATTGATACTGGTTTACAAATATCACAGTTTGATTTTACAACGCTGTATCCGATTTATTACTTTTCACTGGAGCATTTGGATTTGTTTAGACAGTCCGTCGTTGATATTCACTTTCGAGCTCGTGTAACAGAATTGCCCGTTGTTACAGTTGGTCCACCAGTTCAACATGGTAGTTACAGAGCAATCGCCGTTATATTATCCGATAAAGCAATGTTACTTGAAGGTGTTGGTGGTCGCATGAGAGTCGTTGATGCTCCCGTAGAGAACATGCAAGCGCTGATTTAAATCAGTATTTAGAAATCAAATATATATCATAAATGTCATATCATCATGTTAGTGTCAGTCTGACCCCGGGTCAGATTAAACGACTACAATCGTCGTCGGCATCACGATGCGGAACAAAAATATCATTAAAACACGATCAAATGTCCGGTGCAAATAAATTATCGTTGACCGAACGTCAGTTTAAGAGATTCAACGAAGCTAAACACGCCAATAAAGGAATACGATTAAATCTTTCCGTGGGCGCCATCAAGGATGCTATTAAAACCGGAGGAATATTTCCACTTCTCGCAGCTATCCCAGCGTTGATAGCCGCTGCCGCTCCAGCTGTTGCAAAAGCTGCTGCGTTAGGTGCAGTTGGGACAGCTGCTGGAATGGCGCTAAAGAAAGCAACAGGAAAAGGATTTAAAAAAAGGAAACGAAAAGGTCACGGTCTGAGACTTCCAGGATCTCGACCAAACAACGTTTGGGGGCGCGGATTAAGAATTCCAGGGACTCGACGATAGTTCCACTATCGAATTTTGATCTTATCAACGCCGCTAATCAGTTAAATATAAAGAATTTTAGAGGTGCTTTTATGCGTGATCAATTACCGAAAAATCCGGCACTGTCAGAAACAGGTATTATTAATATTGATTCATCAACGGGGCCAGGTACTCATTGGGTCTCATACGCCATTGATCCACGTGGAATTGTTTATTTTGATTCGTATGGGTTGGCGCCACCTGTAGAATTTATGAAATATATTTCACCGCTGACTTCGTCACGACGGAACGTACCAGTGTGGTATTCAACGCTACCAACACAAACATTAACGGATCCACCAATATGTGGCCGTGAAGCACTAGCAGTGCTTGATGCTGTATCAAGATCAACGAAACCACCTCATAAAGTTGTACACGAATATACATTAAATAATCGCTAATCATATAATGGTAGATATTTACGGAAGATCAGCTAAAACTAAAACCCAACAAGCACCAGGTGAAGAATTACTCAAGCGAGTAACAAAACAGATCAATGATGAATTATCTGACATGCTCAATCTTGCCAACGTTGATCCAAACGAACTTGTTGTATTTCAAAACCGTGAAGGAAAATTGATGACAAGTAATATTTCAATCAATGATATTATTATTCGTAATCGATTATCGCGAGAAGGTCTTATTGCTGTATATGATAAAGAGGGCAAATTTGTTCCTAGTGTTGTTAGTCCGTCGTCGATCCGAGATAGCATAAGTGAACGATTGTTAAAAACCGGTGATATAATGAACGGCGTCATTAACATGAATAATAATAAAATTATTAATGTAGGAAAACCGACGGATAATCTCGACGCTGCAACAAAAAAATATGTAGACGATAACAATATTCCGATGACAACTTCGTTGTCGACGATCAATGATGGAATGATCGCATTTAGAACTGAATTTTTTAATCATGTACAACTGTTTATGAATTTTCGCAGAAACGTGAACAGAACTACTAATGATTTTTTGGAAGTCCACCAACCGTTGATATTAAACTCACCGACATTAATACAAAACTCAACGATATTCTCAGTGGAATTCCTAATATCGTTCAAAAAACTAATCTGATTAAAATTCCTCACGGACGAGCTAGTAATATCTTGTACACGGTATCATCCGGATCATCAACGTGGACACCGCAAAATAACACTATTAAACATACCGCAGAAGTAACCAGTGTGTACAGGTTGTCCGTGTTCAGTTCTGCAAAATTTATAATATTTACTACATTTTCATGGCGTTATTCAACCGATAATTTTTATGGGACTGTATCTGTAGTGTTAAATAAAGATACCGAAGAAACATTTATGTTGGTATCAGATGATAAAAAATTAACCACAGCGTCTTACTGGTGGTGCATAGAATTCGTAGCTGAAACACCTCCGTTGTCTTAGACAGCGACAACAACTAAAGTATAATGAGAGACGTTCAGCGATACAGATACGGTCAAGTAACGACATGGCAGAATAAATTAAAAACCATCATCGATAATTATACAGCAAAAATATAGAAATATCGTAGACGTGCAACCGTCGTTGATATCATGGTTTATTCGGTTTCTACGCTAGTTGCTGGAACCGGCGTAGTATTGGCATCATTGACATCGTCAATGACGATGACGGCGCCGATCGTTGTAACAATCATTGTTTCATCGTCAACGTCGATCGCTGGAATATTTAATATAATCGCGAAAAAGATAAATACGTGCACGAATGAAAAATTGAACGAGTACACGATGAAATTACATACTGCAACGACCGTATATTCTAAATTGTCATCGTTGATTTCTTCGTCGCTCAATGATGGAATAATATCCGACGAAGAATTCAGTATCGCAATAAAGATATACAATGAAGTATTCGACGACAACGTCGTCAATGATGTCGTCGTCGGTGATTTAAAACAATAATAGTATAATAATGTCAACGTTCGATCAGCGATTGCAGGAATTATTACAACAGATCGCACTAATACTGCTCCGGTAAGAACCACAATGATATCGGCGAGTTCAACTAATCCTGAATTCAGTATTATTTTTCCAACTGCAATACCAGCTTCCGAGATAGCATTAGCACAATTACGGGTTTATTATAGTTGGCCCAATATTAGGTCAAAATCATTCGGTGGACTACAACCGAATAATTCATTAGTATTTGCAAATAAAAATAAACCCGATGGAACACCAGATTGGCAAGTAGTTAGTATACCCACGGGCAGTTATCAAATAGAACAGATCAATGAAGAATTCCAGCGCAGAATTAAATCCATCACAGGAAAAGAATCAAAGATTGCTATTACTTTTCATGAGCCAACACTGTCATCGGCCGTTGAAATGTCATCGCCGGATTACGCTGTGGATATATATCAGTCTTCGATCAGGTCAGTGTTAGGATGGCCCGATGTCTTGCAGGTTTATAAGGGTCCGCCAGAACCACGCTTGGAAGAATTTACTACAACGGAAAAAAATATATAAAAAAATCAGACGTATACATCAACGGAATTCCTAATGTCAATTTTAGACTTGATTGGCTAGATAACAGAGATTATACTGATACCGATGGAACGTGGCTTCCTCGCTATGATCGTCATTCTATATTCAGCTTTGTATACGATCCAGTAACAGGAAAAGTATCCCACGACAAGGATGGTCCGCTTATAATTCCCAATGAAGACCCTATTATTGGATGGGTTTATTTAATCGAATTTGAACATAATATTAAAATCGGCGACTTAAAAAATTTATTTTTATCGTTGTCACAAGTCTACGACGAGGACACAAAAAAAAATATCATTGAAACAATACAACATCTGAATAAACTCAGATCAGACATGTATATCATTAATCGAGCTTTTATCTTGAAAATACTTGAACAAGATAAATTACATCCAGAAGCACGTATCATGAAATTTTTTCTTGATTATTATAAAACATCAACCAAAGAAAAAATCTCAACATTTACAATACCAAACCTAGATTCAAGTAGATTAAAAAAGAGACTCACGGATGTTATCCATAATTACTTTCCTAGAATCCTCGAATCATGGAAAAAAATAGCCCCACCAACAGGTATTCTTCGACACGATAATGATCCGTACGGGGGCGGCCGTCATGTCGCCCCAGGCATCGTCAACATCACATCAACGATCGCTGTCAATCTAGTATGTGATGCCGTCGACGGCAGTTATCAAGTTGACACTGATAAATCCAACCACCGCAATGGTATTGCGGAACAAGGATACATTCTCTACTCGTTTACCCCTCAAGTCCCTCCAGGTTATTTGATTGTATCAGAACCAATCAACGTTGTTTATCTGAAATGTCACAGTCGTCTCTTATCACAGATAAATTTCAAACTTACTGACCAGTCTGGCCACTTGCTCGATCTTAGGTCGGAGTCGCTAATGTAAACCTGTATGTACGCTCGTAGAAAACACCAAGCAAAAAAAAAATGTCAAAGATAACGTCAAGGATAAAATATTTTTTTACGGTTTAAAATCAGCTGGGACAACTTTACAAGTAGGTATTCTAGCTTCGTCGTCGTTGTCACAGATGACTTCGTCATTGGTGACGTTGTCAGTGACATTGTCACTGGTGACACAGTCACTACAGTCACACTCAACGACATCATCAACCACATCGTCACCGTCTTTATCTTTAGCCGGTAATTCTTCCGCGTCTTCGTTTATCAACTCAGTCGGTGACGCAGTCACTGCCATGATATCTCTCAGCTGTTTTATACGAGCGTGTACGAGTCTTTTTGTTTTGTATTCGTGAGATAATTCTAACCTAACCCGCTCGATGGCCCGTGATAACGGCACAAATAATTTCACCTGCGTATCCGTGATTGCCGCCAGCGATCGTAACATTGCCTGCTGAATTATCTTTATGAATCTATAATCGGCGGGTAAAGTATACCTATCTTCTGATCTCCGAAATTGTAATGATTCAAAGTCACTCATTATTTTTTCAGGATCAAGTTGGTCAGATATTTTCACCCCGCTGTGTTGTAATTTCTTAATAGCAGAAATAATTGATGTGATGTTTTCTTGATTCATTATTTTATGTATTATAAATTATTTGTTTAAATAAAAATATATTTCTGAGTAAATATTTCTGAATAAAAATAAAATATTTGAGAAAATCTGTACAGAATTCGCAAACTGACGGGTATAATGCCCATCAAATTCGTAAAATCTGTACAGAATTCGCAAACTGACGGGTATTATCCCCATCAAATTCATAAAATCTGTACAGAATTTATGAATTCTACACAAAATTCATAAAAAGAATCTGAATCAGAATAAATATTTATAAAAAATAAAATATTTTACAGAATCTGTACAGAATTCGCAAACTGACGGGTATTATACCCCTCAAATTCACGAAATCTGTACAGAATTCCAACACTGACGGGTATTATGCCCATCAAATTCATGAAATCTGTACAGAATTCGCAAACTGACGGGTATTATGCCCATCAAATTCAGAAAATCTGACCAAAGTCACAATTTTGATGGGTATATTACCAATCAAATTTAGAAAATCTGACCAAATTTCATAAAAAATAAAATTTTATTATAATAAAAGTATTTCTGAATCAGATAAATATAAAAATAAATTCTGAATCAGATAAAAATAAAAATATATTCCGAATAAAAATAAAAGTAATAGTCCTCAGCGAGGACTGTTTTTGAGATGATTTTTTGGTTGTTTTTTCTTGAATGATTGAATGAATATGTACAAATGATTATGATTTTGATGATATTTTTTGGACGGCACAAACATATAATTGGATGATTGTATGAATATGAATATATACAAATGGTGATGGGAGAATCTTGTCTACGTCCAACAGATTTTGTACACTCTCCCCCCATACACAAACCCCGGGGAGTGCAAAAGTTCACCCACCACAAGGGTGGTATGATAGGAGAGTGTATTTTGTCTGTTGTGGATTTCGAGGAAATTCTCCGAGTTCCCCCAATTAATAGCATCTGTCGCCGAATGCAAGATAATATATCTTTAGCATTTTTGGAGACTCGAACACGCAGAGAGTCTGCACTAGTGGATCCGCTCTCCGAACGTTGTTCGGACGCCTTAACCACACGGCTATCGGACCTGTTATGAATATACAGTTAAATTTAAGTATATAAATATTCACACTGTTTCATCAGTGACTGTGTCACCGACAATGTCACGGACACTGAAAGAATACTCTGATTCTGAATAAATTCTGCAATTTTATATATTTCTGCCATTTCTGCTTTAATAAAACACTGTAACACTGTTACGGCCAGAATTCTGTGTTAGTAAATGCACTGGATCGATATTATTCTGGTATATTCCGCCCGCTGCAGAACTGCGTAGATTCATTTAGTATAGTGTCGTCTGCTGCGATCTATTATGTGTACAATATAATATCACGGCTGAGGTTTTTATGTTCTGTTTGAGGATATATTTTCTGCAATTAATACTTCCACGGGGCCACTGGCCCGTTGAGATGTTTGGACTGGAGAGATATTTAAGTATTACGATTAAACTACAGTACAATAACTGCTCAATTACTCTATCAACAATGACGGATTCTTATCACTGAATATGTATAAGCAATGACTAAAAAAAAAAAGAAAGACAACTACTTGATTGCTCTATCAGCGATGACGGATTTATCTCTCTTCATTATATATACCGGAATGTAATTGTTTGATCGTATTTAACTGAATATGTTGATCTGGTAATATTATTTGCAGCACGATATATTGAAGCACGGCAAATACCAAAATATTTTCCAGCCGTATACGTTGATGGAAAAATTATTTCTTCACCAGTATCTATATTAGTGGATATAACCGACTTAGGAGTTTTAGAATTAATACCAGTATTTCCAAGTGTAGAATTCTGACTTGGTGTAACAACACGCAAATTACTTCAAGAATTATCTTTCGGGTCTGAATTGATGTGATCGATTACAAGCCCGTCCTCGATGACCCAATGAAAACATTCAAATACGAATCTATGAGATAGATATGGTTTTTTTTCCAACAGTAAACATGAGATAACCAGTATTAATAACATGACCGACTGGTGTTTTTCGTTGACAGTGTCTGATGACACCATCACGAGACACCTCATAATTTTTAATGATGGGATGTTTGTAAAACACTCCTTGCTCCATTTCTATATATAATGTTATTTATCTAAATGATAATTTTGAAATCTGGCCAGATAGTCTTCAGCGGTTTTTAACGGAGACTCACATGACGACTTCTTATCATAATATCGTTTCAGCTCTCTGTATCTTTTACCGCCACACGCTACACATAACCGTGTTTCTCCTCTGACTCCAACACCGCATCGTAAACATGGTTTTGGTCCTAGACTACCTCTTCGGAAACTTTGCATGTGTTGGTCACAGAATTCATTTACTCATGATTTATTACAAGGAGTTGAAAATCCAATCATGAGCCATCGGCATCGGTTGTTTGTTTGAATCATTATATATATATATATATATATATATATATATATATATATATATATATATATATATATATATATATATATATATAATTAAAGTTTAATTAAACATATATATTTGTCTTAAATATAGTATGGAGGAATTTGAGAGATTATCCACGATTGAACCTTCCACTGCAAGATTTGATCTTGACAAATTACCAAAATCTAAATTTAATTTTTCCATGCAAGATCTGGCTTTGATAAATAGTGATATAACCGATCGTATCCGTGAAGGTAAAAAAGAATTTCGCAATGATGGTGCGGCTCATACTTGGTCGACATTCAGGATTATGAGCGACAACACCAAAGGTGTTGTTGTTGTTGACGCTAGAATGAGTGACGAACGAAGTAAAAATATTATTAACTACCTTGACGCGCAGAGATATATTATTCTAGTAAAATTTATTGTGGACACAGATGATGATACTTGAATTATTCGTGATAAACGTGAACCTGTACGACTTCATACTGGAAATAATACTGTTACATTAAATAAACAATCCAAGCCTGGTGTGCTGATCGGTATCGATAAACCATATTATGAACGGGCGTATCCTGTTACTGCGGTTATATATGCAATATATCCGCTAAATAATAAACCCAGCGTTGGGGATCTCAAACCGATGAAAATTTCAAGAATAAATTGCGTAGCTGAATGAGTTATGGAACATTTCTCAAAAGCAATACGCGGAAACGGTTTAACAGATATAAGACGCACAAAAATAAACGAGTGGGCAGAAACAGTTAGAGATACCGGAGCATCTATCAGTGACGTTGCTAAGCTAGAAAAGAAATTAAGATTTCCAATAACAGTAAAAACACTAACCGGTGAAATTTTGTACAAACAGAAATATACAAAAAATGGAGCTCCAATAACGATCATTGATAATAACGCACATGCATGGACCGATGCTGTAACAATATTTCCACGAGATAGGACAGTCAGATTTTATGACGATTATATATTTGATGCTATCAATGATATTAGTAACAGCGATCCTGTATCTGTTTGGTTATTTCAGAGTTCAGAATCTGCATATTACGATCAGTTTGTAAAACCTAACGGAGATATTTACCGTAGAGAATCTCTTCATGAAGAAATGAAGAATCTTGCACAACGCCTTTTGCGTGAATACAATTCTGATGATGTTGAAGTTGAGCCATTACTAAATCATTGTTTTACAGTTCCATCAGTTGCGGCTCACTTTGCTCAGAAGAAAAATTCATGGTCGCCGACACCATCAGAATTTCTTAAAGATATTCAGCACAGTTGTGTCGAATATGGGCATGGCGGGTTATGGAATACCAAATACGATCATCGTAAAGTTATATCCGTTGATATGGTTGCGTGTTATCCTGGAAGTTTTCTTGGATACGGAGAGTGTTTTAAATACTTTGATAGATTCGGACATCCCACACACGAAATGACAAGAGTTGCGATAAATGGACTATTACCTGATTTTGATTTAGCCGGATTCACTTGTGCAAATTGTTTAAGTTCCGTGATCATCTTCATCCTATCGTTTATGCGTGGTTTGGTAGACATTTCTCAGAAAAACATTGGGTTCCAACGGTGTTATTACGATACTTGCTTGATACTGAAATTTTAGTGTCGTTGAGCGTAAGTGAAGTTATTATATCATATCA
The DNA here is from genome assembly GCA_016617855.1 of Megalonaias nervosa. Classification (NCBI taxonomy): domain Eukaryota; kingdom Metazoa; phylum Mollusca; class Bivalvia; order Unionida; family Unionidae; genus Megalonaias; species Megalonaias nervosa. The sequence goes on from JAECUM010002030.1 coordinate 137,791, forward strand.
TTCGCAGAAACAAGTTTGGCTACCACAACAAAAGAAACATTTACCGATAGACGAAGATTGGGATAAAATTGATTATGAAAATAAAGTTGCAAAAGATCTCGGTAGAAAAATAATCGGTAAATTTACTCAGGGCGGTTCGTATGATCATAAACGGCATTGTACAAGATTAATCATGGATGATGCTGAGTTAGATTTTATAATTACTGATACAACGAACAAAGGAACATTTATAAGCAGAAGCAATGCTTATTTGTCAGATGGAACCAAACTAGGTACAGTAGTGAGTTATATTGATGGTGAGTCACCGCAATTTACTCATTTAAGATCTTCTATGCTCGCTTACGTTTCTATAAATTTGTTATCGATGATAAATAGATTTCCTTGTTACGCTGTCAGAGTTGCTACGGATTCATTTTATGTAGATAAAAAATATTTAGATTTGGTAAAACCGTTACTCGGTAGCGGCGAATGGGGATCATGGCGAATAAAACAAGAAAGTATACTCGATTATTCTGAAACAGCCGACGTTGATATCGCGGAGACATACTACGGTAATGACAATCAAACACCAGTATCAACATCACCATCTGTATTTGATCCCGTGGCCAGACATAAAACCATTTATCTTAATGGACTTGGAGGATCTGGCAAAACAACACGTGCGATTGAATTATTTCGGAGTTTAGATATGATTGTGTTGACACCTACACACAGACTAGCAAGAGAAATAAAACAACGAGGAGTAAAATCATGTACATATCATAGCTTCTTCAGATGGTGTGGAGATACGTGGACACCTGAGCGAATGGGTGAGAAATATATTCCGAAAATCATCATCTGGGATGAAATTTGTACTGTGTCGTTGGAAACATTAAAAATATTTATTGATTGGTTATTGACGAAAAATACCGCGGTGATTATGTGCGGCGATCATGGTCAACCACCACCTTTCGTCGGTCAATCTCCGCACGAGTGGTTAAAATCATTTGTGGATTATTATGAAGAAATAAATGATGATCATAGAGCTATTGATGAACCCCTGAAAGAATTTAAAAGATTAATCAGACTACAGCCAGATAAAATACAATGTGAGATAATGCGTGAAATAATTCCAGAAACTCCCGTAAATGATTTTTGGAATTTATGGAGACCAAATGATTTGATAGTTGCGAGTAGAAAAAAAAAATCGTGATGAATTACAAGACAAATTATTCCTGCGTCACAAGGAAAGATTGCCAACGTTACCTGTACCATTATGTTATCGCCCAGCGGATACTCGACGACAGAATATTGAAGTTGAAATTCCGGGAACAAATGAAAAACAAAATCTCGTGTTAAACGATATTGTTTTAGTTGATGTTGATGTTGTTGAGAGCGCGTTGAACATGAATAACTCACCGTGGAAATTAGGATATGCTATAACGATCCACTCGTCACAAGGACTAACTATTACTGATACAAATATCTGGATTGTCGATGACAGAATCGAGTGGTCAAATTTAGTCTATCTAGCAGTATCTAGAGTCAGGAGAATATCTCAACTACACAGAGTTATCATAGACTCCACAGAAAATAATAATGAAACTGTTAGTGACACCGAAGGTGTTATTGGCGTAATAAGAAAAAAACTATTTGGTTATAAGCAGTGTGACAAAAAAAAATCGTGATTTTGATATTGATACTGAATTTATTATGACGCTAAAACAACGACAGAATAATCGTTGTGCAAGTTGTAACTGTAATATGTTGTGGAAGTATTCAAATAATAATCCAAGACAATCTACCGTAGACAGAATTAATAGTGATCTTGGTCATACACGTGATAACGTGATGCTGACCTGTCTTGAATGTAATCGACGCAGGGGTGCAAGTTTACATAAGTGAAGGTGGTGGTAACTGTGTGTCCTCAGGAATTACTTGTAATTGTTCACGTACAAATCAACGTTGAGGAGCCGTCGAATCTAGTCTGTAGATTGCAGGTCTACCACGCTAGAAATTTATGTGTAGTCACACTCCAGATAGGATCAGTTGCTCTTTTTTACCCCCTTCAAGTTCACCGGGTTCATATAAATATCTTACGGTAATATTACCTAATACTGGCTGAGAGGAAGATTCACGTTGTTGTATTGGTATATATTTTTTGTGATCGCATTAGAAGGTTTCATAGAAGTTGCACGAGTAATTTCATTATTTAACGCAGCTATCACACTTGGTAATCTTGCAACCCGTTCACGAGATCTTGTACCTGTATAAATTATTTCCTTCGCATACTGGTATCCAAATAACCGCTCAGCAAGTGTTCGATTAAATCTTTCAACGATTGCCTGATCACGATGAATTTCGGTGTGTCCTCGTCTGATTTTCACGTTATGTTTTTTCATCAACGATGATACTGCACCAAGAAATTCTTTGCTAGGATCAACCGGTAGCAACCGTGGCCATCGTAGACCACCACGTTGATAAATTCGTTCAAACGCAGATGCAACCTCAGTTGCTGTCCTTGTTGACAGTGGTTCTGCTTCTTTATATCTACTTGCAACGTCAACGACAGTTAGCGCGTATTTGTATGTGCGTGATTGACGTCCACGTGTTTTAATAGTATCGTGTGGTAAAAACAAAATATCTGCTTGATGAATTTCATTGGGAACGCTGACATCAAAATGTGAATACTGAATTTTTTTAGGTGGTGGTAGATAAATTTGCCATATTGCTTGTCGTGCTAACCACGCTGCAGCAACAGCACGTGAAACCTTTGCAGCTTCATCAAGTTTACTAATCGCCGCTTTGCTCTTCCAATATCCTCTCGGGGAATAACAAATAGACTCCATTATAATAATCATATAATTAATTACCCAGCCCCTAACATAATTTTACCTTTCATACCAGCTTTTACCAGAAAAGCAGCTAATTTTTGTCGAAACGATTTATCTTTTATATTATTTATGCCATGAATTAATTTGATATCGGCGAGATGTCGTTGTTGTAAATCTTTACTTCGATAAGCGATATCATGAACGTAACACGCTTGATCAATCTTGTTTACTGGATATTCTCCAGGTCGCGGTTGATCTTGATTGTCGAGACGAATATCTGAACGAGTCCCAGGCCCACAATAATTATAACCCGGTAAGTGTTTTTCCCCGGGATATTTCGCCCACGGTAATCCTGGTAATTTTCCCAACGCTGTAGCAGCGTCACCGCCGACTTTGTATTTGTTAGAAATAAATTTGTATTTTTTTGTGCCACACTTTTCACACTTACCTGTCAGTGCGCGTTTTTTATTTTTTGTTATTATTGTTGTTAATCCAGTGGTGGACGTGGCTGCCCTGCATCGAACACAATATAAATTCATATTATTTATTATTATGGATATAATTGACTTTTCTGCGACACGAAAACAAGAGCCAGTAAAACATCATTCAGCGCTACCGAATTCTATCAGGATGATAATAATAGGTCCATCTGGATCAGGTAAAACACAATTATTGCTTAATCTGATAATGAGATGGCTGAAGTGAGATAAATTATATTTAGTAGCTCCATCTGTAGATGATCAGCGATGCTATGAAGTACTTAAGGATTTTAATGAAAATGCAAAGTTGCTGAATGAAGACAGTGACGTTATTGACTTTATCACCGATATTGATGAAGCGCCATCTGTAGATGATCTGGATGGAAGTATTAATAATTTAGTAGTATACGATGATGTCATGCTGGACAAACAATCAAATCCTGCCAGGATATTTTCTCGAGGTAGACATAAAAATACAGACGTGATTAATGTTACACAGCGTTATACACAAATTCCAAAAGTGATCAGGGATAATTGCAATATTTTAGTTGTGTTTAACGGAGTTGATAATCATACGCTGCAAAATATTTATTATACTTGGTGTTCAGGGGACATGGACATGATTAAGTTCAAACACTTTTTTTCAAAAGCACAAGCTACCCCATTTGGTTTTATAATAATAAATTTACATGATCCGAGGTCGAGATATCGTAACGGACTTGATACAATATTTGGATAAAAACCACAGCAGCAGGGAGGGTGGGCTAACAAAAATTGCATGCACGAGCACATAAACGAACACTCACAAAATTTTTATTAACACGAATGTCAACGCCGAAGTAACAGCGCGAACTAACGCTACGGAGAGAATCTCAATTCGGTTAGAGGTTTCAGTTTGACGTTATTGACCTTTTTTTTAAAATTTTTTTCGTGTGAAATCTTTGTTTTAGATATGTTTGCTCGAATCCCATTTGTAGGGTTCACCCTCCCTGTTGCTGCAAGATTATATAATACTGTTCTGAAATGAGAAAGAGCAAATTATACATGTATATCTCGTAAATGTACAGGTATGGCTCCAAACCCCAAACTGTTTTATACTGGCATGATAAATCAGTTTAATAGAAGTGTATATGGGCTTCGTGCCCGCATAAACTTGTCACATAATGGTTGTTTAATTTGACTACAGGGTACCACACAACTTTATTAATTCAACCATAAATATAGCAATCACAATTCATTTAATATTCGTTTGAGATGTGAGTTGTGAGCCCGGTTTTGAAAAGTTATGATATACCAGACAAAAATTATCTTTCAATATTAAATATAATTTAGGCACCAACGAATTAGGGTTTGATACAATCACATTCTGTGTTCAAACGTATGTGTCGCATTGTATGAAGTGGGACTATAGCATTTCTTTGCTTTCACGCCATTTTAAAATAATTTACATTTCACGTTTTTATACATGCTGTCCAATACTTCAGCACCTTAGAGAGGTACATAACGGCTAACGAATCAAAGTAGTTACATTATTTTCTGTTATTAGAACAGACACATCATATAAAATATTGTACAACTTTGCAGTGAAATTGAACTGTATTCAACTTAACAGTTTTGTGTTTTGAACCATCCTTCATTCTTAAAATGATATTTCCAAGAATTTAAAAAAACATCGACCACCATGAGTAGTTTATCGCCATAATAAAAAGACGTTGTTTTATGTCTTCCTTTTTCAAAGATCATTATTTTGGTCTCCTAAGCATTCTCTTCGAAGGGATAGTCTGTTACAGCAAGCTTTGAAATCATTTAACAATGATTGTAGAACATCTTTTGAATAGGAAATAATACATCATCTGCGTACAACAAAATCAACAGCTTCATCTCATTCACGGCAAAGATGATCTCGATGTCAGCATTCATATGCAAATAGCAGTAGAGATAAAAGACCATCTTGCTTAGCGCCTATATACGATTAAACGTTTTGACATTTATTATACCGGTATTTCCTAAATGACCTTATTGAGTTATTGCTTTCTATTTATAGACCTCAAGGCCATGACCATGCTAGTACTAAAATAATATTAGCCGCGTCATAGTTTTCGTCCGCGACCAATGGACTAATATTTTACCCTAAACCCTAGGCTCCCGTAAAAGTCAACGAACTTTTTGACCCATTGGTGTGTTGTGTTGTTTTAGTCGACTTTTGAAATATAAGCAAAATATGTTTGGATTAAATTCTACTTTTTACTATTTTTTCTTTCAGAAAAAAAATTTTCACTACAGAATAGAATTTTAAACGTGATTGCATTAAGTTTGGTCCAACCACCTAATTTTGACCCTAAACATTATATTGAAAATCCCAGGCCACAGAAAAGAGTTCTTTTAACAGACACATCGCCACACACCAAACATTTACGATAAAAATCTAGCAGCATTCCTAATTTAATTAGTTTTTTTTTAATTCACTTTGAATGAAAGCAATTATGGAAAATATTATATATCATTGAATTGAGATTAAGAAAGCTAACAAGTCGTGTACCGCATGTTTGTCCTGTAACACAGTTTGACACATATAGTTTTCTAACTCTTTCTAGTGCTAAGCGTACTTCCAGGAAATAAAGAAACTACGCTTCTTGAATTGGAATAATTGTGCAGTATACAGAGATATTTAGATGAAACAAGACCGTGAAAAACTTGCGAAACAGAAAACCGGTATATGTTTGCACCCATAATTGAGACAATATTTGTATATATTTATACGATATATAATTTCTTAAGTTGTATAAAGGTATTAACTATTATTTTTAAAAACATATTTTATTCTTTCTTTGTGGTACTGCTGGAAATTTTTTCTTTTCTCCTTTTTGATTCCTATATTTGGAACTGGTGAAGGCGATTGTAACTTTGCTATGTGGTAAGAACCTCGCGGTATATAATTTTGTGACAGAGACAATAGGTAGCCTACTTTCTCGCTAAGCGTGGTAGGACAAGATTTTAAAAAGACCGATTATCTGTTTCTAGAGGGATTTCAACCTTTTATAAGGATTTACAAGTACCACAAGAGGCACAATTAAATTGTGGTGGTGTCAGATGCATGCGTTAGATGCTAATGAAGTATTGGTCTGATCAATCGTAACAACTAGAAATTATTATGTTGGTCAGTGACAGAGGCTCTGCCTGCAAAAATCAAAACTGAAACTAATCTGGTAAATTAAAATAAAGCCTAGGCAATTGTATTTTTCTTACACTCCTTGTTGCAGCAGCAAGTTGTGTACAAAGTCGTCAAAACCCAATCTGGCAACTCATTTTTTAAACGGGCATTCGCCCACTTTTAATGAAAGATTCAGAAACGAGCATTAGTCCAACACTACCTTGTATTCATTATTACCCTGACACTTGTGTTTTATTTCTAATACCTAGTTGATCTCCAGTCTTATACCTCCAAGTTGTGAAGTTTGCTTGTCCTTGCCCAGAGATCAAAATAGCCGCGCCCATAGCAACCATGTGGCATATATTTTATGTCCATTTACGTCTAATATATGCAAAAGTTTGCTTCCTGAACGAGCCGAGTCCCGAAATAGATGCATGAAATAAGATAGTATTTATTATTGGTTCGGAAGTAACAAGAGTTTCCACTTCGTTACATAATACTTTGTAACCACAATTGTTTTCTCCAAATTTAGGAGAATAACAATCACGCAACAGTCTGTAATTATAGGTTATTGACTGAGCATTCAGAAACTACTGAGCCCAAGGTCATGTGGCACAGAATGGTCGAGCTTGCGAGGGCATTCTTCGTCCCATAAATAAGGACCTATTATTTCTCAATTTTCAGTCAGTAGCTTCTGTATTATATACTAAAATTATTATAGGAATAAAACAATTAAAACAGAAAAGTAATATCAATATTTCCTTTAAAATTTTTAAAGTTGTTCATTTGATGAATAACACCCAAGCACCACGCAGTAATACGCGTTAATTTACTACCATGGTAGAAGACTCTTACGTGGGGTGACACTCCGGCAGCAATGAAGGAAGGTACGTTACATTAAAAAGGATGGAATATCGCATGGCCAACAAAAGCAAATAAACTACTGATTTTATGAACAAATGAGTGCGTTCAGAAAATAACACAGTACATCACTGAAACGTGAAAGTGCAGTTACGAATAGATGCGTCAGCGAAGTTCCTTTTATAGTGGTTGTTTTGTGTGCCTTGGTTGTAATTCTGAGTTGTTTTTATGTAGCACAAATCGTGAGCCCATTTGAACCGGATTTTCCTCAGGGTATACTAATATGATGTCACTTTACGCTTTGTTTAGAGTCGTACACTGTGATTGATAAGACATTTCTGTGGCTTGTGACTAGCCGAAGTTGGGTAGGCGGGGCTCCAAAATGAGTGTCTAACTGGTGCTTTCCGGACGGAGTGATTGGCAATTCTGCTCAGAGACAACCATCACCAGTAAATCCATGATATCGTGACTCTTGGCAGTTGGTAGGCATCGGCAGCACAACTGAAAGAACAGAGTGAATGAAATTTTCTCCTTCTGTCCGCAGTATGAAAACGTCTCAGCAGTTTAACTCTGAAGTTATTCTTTGTGCTTCCATTCCTTGTTTTACTGTCTCATTTACGATACTCCAATTATTCTTCTCCACCAGGGTTTAGTTGATATGTTACATATTCCAACAGCAGTTTGCAATGGAATCCCTATCCAATAATCCAAGCGCTTTTCCAAGAAGTAAAATACTGCACATAGCAGAGCTTTTGGAGTTGCAAAACCCATTTGGTTTGTCTCTAAAAGCCCAATTATCGTCTTATTTAGAGAGCGCCTAGCATGCGTTAACTAGCATTGCTGATTTTTCCAGTTTATGGGGTGTTTTCTCGTCGGTCAGGACTTTCTTGCCCTGTGAAAGATTCTATGACGAAGTGAATGTGTTTAGCCATACCTACTGACTGTCTGTCAATGTAGTTTTGTAATGGCCTCCAAGGTAGTACATTCATAATCACGGTCATCGCATTTGCTTATAGAAAGAACTAGTTTGCTGTGATACCCTGGGATGTTTTCTTTTGCTCTAAGGCTTTCTCTGAAAATTATATAACCAAGGCTGAACACATTTTACCTCTCGTTCCGTCGCCAATCTGGTAATGGGCTTTTTCTTATTTCCAATGAAAGCTTGAATGTCAACTGTATATAGTTGCAGGTTTCTTGCCTCGACCTTATCCACGAAACGATGAAGAAATAAATATATAACTTCTTGAGTTATCCCGAGCGATGCATTGGGGACGAAAAGGTTTAAGACTTTTTCAGTTTTCGATATAGAATGCAATTTTTATTTCGATGTTGCCACATGTAGTTCGTCGAAAGTGGGTATGTGTTTACCTTATCAGGAAGCACTATTTTTACCATCCCACAATCAATACCGCTGGATACTGTATATTAGAAACAAAGTTAAACCATTAGGTGTGAAACTAATTATTTTTTTTTTTGTTTTACTAGGTATGAAATTACATATTTTTTAGAAGGATGTAGCCGGCATTGACAGAGGAGTTTATCTCTGCACATAGGGACTTACTCCTTGGGTCATAACTTGAAACTATTTAGTTCCTTGACCTATAACAGCATACTAATAGTCATATTTCTGGGCATGACGAAAACCAATTCAGTTTCCAACCATGTAAACATATTCATAAACTGGGCATAGAAAGACAAAACTACACATGTAACTGGCATTGAACTCCAAGCCCATCCCTATGCCCATGGGTTTAGCCGCTAAATCATAACTTGGAATTATATAACAAATGCATATAATATTCTGATGTTTGCCGTTAGGATAGTCCTTGCAACCAGAGACCTTCCCTTCAGGCTCAGACTTCATGGCGAAGGTCAAACTGTGGAAAAGCGGGTATATCTATAATACAGACATATAATTCTAGTTCAAATTATATTCCATTTATCTTTTTGACTGTCCGTCTGTCTCTGTCTTCATACTGGTACACACCTTTGTCCAGTCAGGAGCTTTAAACATGCAAGTATCCAATCATACATCACCAAATATTTAAATAGGTTCTTGCTGTGCCATATACATTCAAACCAGGTTAAGCGACCACCCGCATATAACGACCACTTTGTTTAGCTGAACCTCCGATTTTCATGCATAGCCTTCTTGTATAAAGTGACCATCTGTTCAACGCGACCAATGACCACTATTTTTTGGCTCTATGGCCGATCATATACTGCGAGTACCGACAAGGAGTCGTGAAAGTTTGGTCTATCTAATCAAAAGATAAATTATCAGCATTCTCTTTAACCGACCTACGTACCTATCAGCCACCATGAATACGGATGTATGTATTTGACGATTTGGGGTCTTTCTGTCAATGCTATCCCTTTCTTTAATTCTGTCAACATGACTCTTACCAGTGTTGCAACACCACCTATCTATGAAAACTTCTTTTGTCTGGTTACATGAGGGTTGACTGTATTATCTACATACATATTTCCCAATGTAACACCCGAAGAAGTAGGCACCACCTGAAAAAGATAAAGCTATAGTCGACCACGGCTTACGCAATTTTAGCTGATTACCATGGTCACCCGATATTTTAAAATACCACACATGTGACTGGCCTGACAACGATGGTGTATTCATTGACAAAGCACTTCACTGCCTAGGCCTTGGCACGATATAACCTGTCACATACTGATGTGCCGTTAAAAAATTCAACTAATAAACAGATGGTCTTGTTGTAGATGGGAGTATAGTTTGCAAACATGCTTAGAACGATGGGTCTAGACTTCTCAGAATGAAAAAGAGGAGATTCGTTTACAAGTTGGCTGCTCTACTTGTGTTCTCCGACTGACCACCTCAGGAATTGAACGAAACAAAGGTTACAAGTTTGTTTTTGTTTTGTTGTTGTTGTTGTTGTTTTGTTTTCTTGCTTTGACCAGAACGCAATAGCTTTATCTTCGTCTTACAGACAGTTTTGGGGAGTGAGATTAATAAGAAACAAATTGTAATAAATTACCCTTTCTAAATACTCGACTGCGACGGACGGATATTGAAAATGTATATTTACTACAGGAAGCATTTATAGAGCACTTACATTTAGACAACACAAATTACTTCATCAGGATTGGGAACTTATTTAATTAAAGTATTACGTGCAAACATATATTGGCAAGTTAAAAATCAGCGACATTTCAACTATAAATAGTACTAAACTACGAACATATATAGTTTTGTAATAGTTTTGTAACTGGTTCAAACGGTTCTCTCAGGCTATTTTGTCGTAATATATGGCCACTTTTTATGCTACTGTTTGATGATTAAAATGCCAACAATAAGACGAAGTCTATGAGATTTTCAAATGTACATAAGGTGGAATAAAACTTCCTGAATGAGAAACACATAGCGTCTCAAAATCTACTAATGGCTTTATTGTTGAGCATTGACCTATTCTGTATATAAAATATGTTTATGACTTATTTCTATCCCGATGAATACTTAATCTTTTGTCGTAATTTATTATTGGTGCAAAAGTTTTGTCAGCTATTGTAAGCCATATTTACTTTGACTTTGAATGTCTTAAATAAATTCAAGTTTCAGGGTATATGGTTGTTCTGATCGGACCGACGCCACAGCAATGAGTGACTTTGTTAAGAACATTGTCAGCTCTGGACACGTGCCCACAAAACCAGAAAAACGAAGGATAGCATAAGATCCATGAAACTTTGTGATCTTGAAATAATTATCTGGCACTGAAAAGTATGATTGTCTGGCAATTAAATTTTCCAAAACATAATGGAAGATAACTGTAGGTATATCTAGAATCGTGTGAAGCCAGCAAAACTATCTCCGTTACTTCGCCCAGTTAGTTTATATGGTGAGCTTTGAGTCACTGTGAAAGTAAATAGATTTAGTACATTGTCTTTCGCGGTAATAAAAGTTTGGTAATATTACTTGGTTGAAAAATAGCGACTGTGAAGTCCGGCCTAAACATGTTCTTAGTCCGTATTACATTTCCAAGTCATCGCTGACACAAGTATTAAAAGACGTAACCATTTGTAAATTCCGCGACCTATATTTACTTTCAGATTGAGTCCTAAGCCATGGAGGTCCACTTGGGCTCTCTTCCCGTAGGCTGGCAGTCCAATATTTCTCTTACCGAGTCTATCTCCACCATGTTTGAGAGAGAATTATTGACTGACGTGACCTTCACCTTTAAGACCAATGAAGATACAGCGGAGGTCAAGGCCCACAGGCTTGTTCTAGCGGCTAGAAGCCCAGTTTTCCAAGCCATGTTTTATGGACAATTGAAGACTGAGGATAAGGTTTATATTGAAGATATTTCCGCAGATTCATTCAAGTTGTTTTTAAGGTGAGAAATCGTAATATACACAGTCGATCATGCATTCTTTGTGTGTAATGTTACGTTATGCTGATACATATTCCCAAATTATTGTCCGGTTTATTTCCCTAAGTCCCAAGCCATCTTCATGTCGTTTCGTGTGTATAATATGTGTGTATTATTCTCTACTGAAGTGTGGTTTGTGCTATTAGATCTTAAATTTCATTCCTCGTTTTTTTTAAAAATGAACTCATATTACTGTCTTTGTCATGGATTCATACAGCCACACACACACACACACTCACACACACATATGCATACATGTTTGCCTTAATAGAGCTATACACATTTTTTATTGTGTTGCGCTTTCTTTTCTTTTGAATAGACCAACCGTGTTCTAGCTTTATCATTAATATGATATTATGGTTTCTAATTACGAAGAATGATTGTGCAAAAATTACACTTCTTTTTGACACACAAATCAGTAAAGTCAGATTTCCTAATTTAATATTCTGGACTAACAAAATCAGTATCTAAAACAACAATGCCCGGATTTATGCTCCTTTTATTGATGCAGATGTCATATTATTGTTTTGACATTCCAAGAACTAATTTCATGTGTCATAACACGTATGTTACCAATAATTATATTTACTAGTTATCTCCCAATATGATTACCGATCACGTCATCTTGTCATTTACAATGGCCTCTGAAAGGCACATCTACATGGTTAATTGTAACACAGTTAACTGTATTTGTGTCCGATAAACGTGTCTTAATCTATTGTCTTCAGTCTAATTCGGAGAACGTAGATTTCAGCAGTTCTCATAAATGTATGCAATGAATTTATACAGGCAATATCATTTGTATGATGTTGATGTCATTCCAGTTTAAATCTTCTACCAGATTCAGGCGTTTTTCCAAGTTTTTCCGTTAATAATAGTGGAAAACAATAATGCTGCAGTTTCGAAAGGTTAAAACCGTATGTTAGGCTCCTATTTGACCCGTCGTGGAGTCGGCAATAGTGTTCTCTCTAAATATAGGGTATTCTAGAGTCAACGGTTGCTCCGAGAATGAGTGAGGTCTGAAATTATCAATTTAGCATAGCCAATTCGACAAAAGAGCTACTGCTACGATCTGCCTAGAAGCATAGTAACAAAAGAAGTCTACTTTGTATCCAATGCATTTTATGCTTCATGCGTCTTTGACTTGTCGCTCGAAACTCATGGTGATGAGATGCATCTGTTTTCATTTTAACATCATTGGGATGTATTTGCATGATCGTATTGTGTAATTTTGTACATTGTGTATTCTAAAGTCTACACATAGTATAATCTGCATAATAAATGCATTCATCGAGCCTTTCGTTTTGTCATGCACTAGTGACCGAATATCCGGTCCTGTATATAATAGCTTCCATTTGCATTTAACTGTTTCCACATCGTCAAGTTTAGTCAATATTTTCATAAATACTCTTAGGGTGCCAGTTTATTCTGAAAGTAACTAATTAAGACGTAAACTTTGTAATTTTCTGGAATTTTATAATTCTGTTACATACACAGCATTATGCTATCCTACTACCACTGAATTCATAAAAGAAAGGGCTGATAGGTCCAGAAAAATACAGTCCTTAACAGAATTATGCTGTTAAGAGAGACCTATAAAAATATCACACAATCCTTCCTTAACAGGAGTCTGCTATCAGGCATACACAGAGAAAATATTATCACCAAACCCTCAACAAAATTCTACTAACAAGCAGATCCAGAGAAAATGTCATACATTTACCCGTTAACAGAATTCTGCTATCAGGCAGACGGGGAGAAAATATTATCACACAATTGTTCCCAAACCCAATTCTATTATAAGACAGATTAATACAAAGGGTTATAGTATTATTTCCTTACATATTTACACAATATAGAACTGAACAAAACGATAGTTAAATATTTATTCTCAGATATATACATCTTCTTTACAACTTTGCTACCAGTTTATGTAAACAAATATAGAAATTAAAGTTGAGGGAGCACCTCAGGCAAGCAAACAGTTCTTTTTTTAAACAGACCAAGAGAAGTGGTTACCAAAGTATCACTTCCTTACATATTTACAAAATATGGAACTAAACAAAAATAGTAAAATGATTTTTTTCTCAGATATATACATTATATAGATTTTATCAAAGCACACATTCATCAAATGTGATTCTAGCTAATAAATATACAAAAAGAATACGATACAAATAGACTAAGGAATATACACAAGTAGGGAGAAGTTGTTCCGTTCCAATAATATTATCTTATGGTTTAAATTGTTCTTGGTGCCTGATTGCTATCTCTTTTCACACTAATGGTCTGCTGCTGATAAATGGTTCAACCAGTGTTAGCCAAGTGTAATTCACATCCATAAACAGAAATCAGGCTCTTGCTAGAATTATTAACGAATGTGAAACCAAAACAGGGGAGTAAGAGGGATACCCAAAGGACTATTAATTATGAGGGGAATACTGTTAAAGTGTCACCTTCTAATGTCAGGATTTTGAGAAGGAATTCAGGTGCCAAAATTAACTGATTGTAAAGTGCAAGTTACTGTGGGAGAGAAGCAAATATCAGAACAGGAATGTGTGTAAACCAGTTTCAGTTGGAAATCAATGTATGGGATCAGCAGTGAGGTAATTGCATAAAGGATTTCCAGTAATCTCACTTCAGAATCCAAATATAATTCAGCTGTATTGATAGCAAGAATAATGATGATGGCATTGAAACTGAGATGTAAGTCAGCATGTACAATAGCTGTTGCAAGTATTACTTGTATGAGCCAAAATCCTTACATAATGGAAATATACAAGTAAGGATCAAGGTTAGGGTTTCAAAATTGACTCCTTGTCTTAACATAAATGACATCCACTGTCCATGGGTTTAGACTCGATATGTGGAGGATCTGCAGAGTGGTAGTTGATTGTTATGTATATTTAATTTTATTGTTTATTTGCTTTTTTCTCCATGGTTGGTATGTATATTTGCAAGTTGTACTTAACCCCCTTAGTCCAAAGTCAAATTCATAATGTACCTGACCAGTGACATTTGTTTTGTAAGCAACATAATAGATAGCTAATATTTCTCTGTGAGTGTAGATTAAATATTAGGATCACTAACAGTTGAGGTAAATACGTTTATGTAAATCTGAGTGTAGGACATTGGTTTTTCATTTGGAAAATCCTAAACTTGTTGACAACTTTCAGTGTTTTGGACAGAAGGTGACCTATATTGTGTCTTAGCTCTTTTTATCAATGTTGTTTACTTGAAATATTACTCATTCTTGTGTTGATACCCGAATCAGAATCAGCCATACTGTTGTATTATGTTTTTAACTTTAGGTGGATTTAGTTATTTCAATTATTCACTGCAACTACAAAGTGTTCAATAGTATTCTTAGACTTAAACATTAATTTGGAATATTGTAAGTTTGGACAAGGACATTTTTGTATGATATTATTGTGATTCATCAAAAGATGTTAACACATCAACGGATTCCAGGTCGCTGGTACACTAGCACATTTAAGACTACGGGCACATCAACACATTCAGTGTTGGAGTTCATATTTTACATCACTGGGATTTAATTAGAACTCTATTCATTTGGACTTGTGACAAAACTTTTAGGACCATTTGGGATTTAATACACAATACTGTAAAGTCTTTTAAAGTTTCACTTTGTGTAGTAGGTGAATAACTTATTTGTTGAAATGAACAAACTTGTTGGTTTTCGCTCTTTCTGTTACTAAATTCAAGACCATAGAGACATAACATGACCATCAGCATCATCTTTCTCTTCTTTACTGAACAATTGTATTAATCACACCATTGTTAATTCTCATTTCTATCAAGGTCATGTAATCAGATAGTAATCAATTACCGGTAATCAAATAATCAGTTAAATTTTTAATCAGCTAGATATGGTATAATTCAGCTTTAAAAAAAAATTTCAGGAAGGAATCTTACTAGTATAGGTAGCATTTCATTGTCTACTGACTGAAACAAATAATACTTGATTTATTTAATTGGTAAAGATAAACATTATTTGTCAAAAATAAGCATTACAGAGAATTCTTGTGTTTTCACTCACGTTAGTATTTGCATTTTCCATGTCGTGTAGTTCTTGTTTCATTTTTACTACAGAAAACAGCTCTGTACAGAAGCAGCAGAGAGGGTGAACCCTACAACTTGCGTAGAGACCTTATTTTTGTAAACTAAAGGTTCCTACGAAGATAGGAAAAATTTGCCTGATGGGGGGGGGAGGGGTCTCAAAAAGCCGAGATACAAGGTCAATAACGTCAAATTGAAACCTCTAACCAACCAATTATTTCGGACCATTTTTTAAAAGCGGGTATTTTTATTTTTTGTGTGCAGGTAGGGTGAACCCTACAACTTTTTGCTCGACCCCGTAAGCAAAACTAAGGGTTCCTACGAAGCTGAAAAATACCGTCAATAACGTTTTAACCAAAAAATTCTCTAATTGGGTAAGATTATTTTTGACTATTTTTCAAATTTTTATGCGATTTCATTTACGCGTTGGTCACTCAATTGTTGTCGTCCACGCTCTGCTGCTACCTTGATAAAATCAAGGACCAAAGATTTTATCCAGGCCTACACGATATCTAAGATCTTGGATCCTTGATAAAATCAAGGTAGATTTATTGTTATAAATCCGAATGGAACAGCTTTGTGCTTTTGCAAAGAAATTTTTAAATTTAATCATGTCCATGTCCCCTGAACACCAAGTATAATAAATATTTTGTAAGGTATAATTATCTACGCCATTAAACACAACCAAAATATTACAGTTATCTCTGATTACCTTAGGTATTTGCGTATATCGCTGAGTAACATAAATCAAGTCAGTATTTTTATGTCTACCTCGAGAAAATATTCTAGCTGGATTGGATTGTTTGTCCAGCATCACATCATCGTATACTACTAAATTATTAATAAGTCCATCTAGATCATCTACAGATGGTGCCTCATCGATATCGGTAATAAAATCAACAATATCGTTTCCATCTTGATTCAATAATTTTGCATTCTCGTTAAAATCTTTAAGTACTTCGTAGCATCTTTGATCATCTACAGATGGTGCCACTAAATATAACCTATCCCACTTCATTCATCGCATTATTAGATTAAGCAATAATTACGTTTTACCTGATCCAGATGGACTAGCAAATACCAAATTTGAAACATATAAATTAATCATATATATCAGAAAAATGCCGCTAGGAAATGCTAAATCTACATCAAGAACATATGGCAATACAACAAATAGTAGTAAATCAAGCTCCAGCGCAACAAATCAAAATACAAAATCGATCATGGACATGACAAGAGAAGAAAAATACCGAAAACATACTGAAGATTTAAGGAAATTAGCAGAATCACAGAAAAGATTTAAAGCTCGAGTACAAGAGGCCCGAGTAAAACAACGAGAAGACGAAGAAAGAATGCAAACGTTTGCAGGTCATCTTGCAGCAGCATTAACAGGTGGTCTGAAAAAAGAATAAATTAATTGTTTTGTCATTCTGATACCTGCATCTGCGTTTGTGGAAAGTGCGATTTCTCATATCCATGGATGATGATTCAAAAAATAAAATTTATTTTTGATGTTTGTATCTCCGCGTGGGAATTATATAAATATATAATAATGACCGATAATGTCACTGGGGATCTATACAATCATTATATATTATATATTATGTATAGATCCCTCATGCGGATATTTTGACAGTATTATATATTTATATGATCATGATGGCTGCGGAATCTATGCAATTTCATATAATTTATATAATGATTGTATAGATTCCGCAGCGGAAGAATTATACACGCTCATATATTTATATAATATTTGATAATTCCTCCGCGGACGTATTAATTGTTATTTGTCATTCTGACTCTTGTATCTGATCACCTAAACGATTCTGAATTCAGATAATCCAATACATATTCCTCCGCGGTTGGTGGTTTTCTTTATGCGGTACATACTTTAAATTTCGTTTATCATAGTAATTCAGCATCACTACAGGGCCTTCATCAATATCAGTAATAGTCAACAATCATCATTATCCAGTATCTTTGCATTTTCATTAAAATCTTTAAGTACCCCATAACACCGCTGATCATCTACAGGTGCTACCAAATATAACCTATCCCACTTGAGCCATCGCATTATCAGATTAAGCAATAGTTGTGTTTTACCTGATCCGGATGAACCTATTAATCATTCTGATTGTTTGTTAAATTTGAAATATGCGAATAAGTCTGATATTAGAAAATGCCTTCCAAATCAAATTCAAACACACAACCTAAACGAGCAAAGGTTGAAATGAAAATTGGTGAAGCTCACTCAGTTAGATTAGCTAGAGAGCGACAAGAGGCAATTAGAAAATATTTACCTGTTCGTGATGCTGTTAAGCAGCAGTTGCAGGAGAGACAATACAAACTAGATGATGAAAGAGAAAAAATACAGACTTTTAGTAATGCTCTTGCAAAAGCTATGTATGATTCGTTTCATGGAAAATAATCTTGCAAAAGCAATAACAGGTGGTTTAAAGGAAGAATAAAATTTAATTTTTTTGTCTTATAATAACCATAACTATTTGTTATTATGCATCTAGCGCATAAATCAAAGATAGTATGGTTATTTTGTCATCCCGGTGCAGCGTGAGCGATTGATGTTCGGTCATTGATGAAATTTATCTTTAACGTTATAACTGTAGTACTGAGGATATTCTTCATCGTGATCATCTACATGATTATTTATAACAGATTGTTTTATCCGCTACCTACAGATGTCTTTAGGAAATCATCATTGATATCAATAACAGGCATCAGAATGACATAATAACCTTTCATGACCTGCTGCAATTATCAAATATTATATAAATATAATCCTTCGCGTGGTGAAAGTGCGACTTTCCTATATAAAATAAAAATATCGCACTTTCCACACGCGAAGTATAATATTTGATAATTGTTATTTGTCATTTTGACTCTTGTATCTGATCACCTAAACAATTTTGAATTTAGATAATCTAATACATATTCCTCCGCGGTTGGTGGTTTTTCTTTATGCGGTACATACTTTAAATTTCGTTTATTGTAATAATCCAGCATCGCCCTATATCTGTTACCGCCACAATTTGTGCAAATTTGTATTTTTCCTCGAACTCCATTTCCACATGACAAATAAGGTCTGGTTCCTCCTGATCCCTTCTTCAGCATATAATTGTGATTTCCACAGTATTTTTCATGACATGGCTTATTACATATTTCTTTTGATCCTTGCATCAACCACGAACAATTATTTGGTGCAGGTTGAAATGGCATATTCTATATTTTTAATGGTTCAATTTTGAATTAAATATAAAATCTGTGGATAAAATTATTATATAGATGACCGAAAAAAAATATGTCGATGATACAGACCTCCCAATCTGTATA